>APFE030872553.1:0-22298 GCA_000404065.3 Pinus taeda
CGAGACTTTGGATCTGCAAATCCGAAGCCCAAAGGACAAAGCCAAGGCGGGGTGACCCAAGACAACCCGTCAAAGCCGTAAGAAAAGAACAACACCATGAAACTGAAGAAGGACACAGAAAAGTGGTGTGAGTTCCACAAGAGTCCCACTCATAACACAAGTGAGTGTCGGACCAAGCAGTCACTGGTGGCCGAGCTGAAGGCTTCCGAATCGGATACATGTTCTGACCCTGAGCCAGAACCCGACAAGGGGAATGGCAAAGGGAAGCAGATCATTGATGCGGATCATAGCACCACTGTTGCCACTGCCAAAATCCAGAAGAATGAGGCCGAAGAGCCAGACGAGGGGGAACGTCTTTTCCACTCACAGATGTGGGTGAACGGTTCACCGCTACAATTCATTGTTGACAGTGGCAGCCAAAAGAACCTGATTTCAGCAGAAAGCGGTTGGGCCTACCGACTACACCACACCCACAGCCATACAGTATCAGGTGGCTTCATGAAGGACGAGATCTCAAAGTTCGCCAGCAGTGCCGCCTTCCCTACAACATCAAGCCATTCACGGACGAGGTATTGTGTGATGTTACACTTTTGGATGTTTGTGATGTATTATTAGGCCAACCATACTTGTGGAGGCGACATGCTATGTATGAGTCAAGGCCTCGTGCTGTCATTATATCTTTGAATAGTTCATTATACAGGATACCAGAGGTAGCCCCACCTACCGCCACATCTTTGATCACTGCTAAGAAAGGCAGCAAGCTCATCTCACAGACCAGGAAATTCATTTGTATGGTTCACCCCAAAGTAAGGGGAAGATCGTTGCTACATCCATGACCCCCGTAAAGGGTTCCTCCACGCAGCAGCAGCAGCAGCAAATGGATACGATCATGAAAAAATACAGGAACAACTTCTCCTCACCCACAGGGGTACCACATAAGTTTCAGGTCGGCGACAATGTTTGGTTACATCTGCAGAAAGAACGCCTTACAAGAGCCCATCAAAAGCTCAGACCACTCAAGAATGGTCCTTACAACAGTACCAAGCCTGTGGGGAACAATGCTTTGGAGCACATCATTCCTCCATTCCTTCACCTGAACCAAGTGTTCAATGTGGACCGTCGTCGACCATGCTTCCCACCATTACTAGACACATCAGACAATGTAGAACAAGTTCAACAGATGGAGGAACTCAACGCAATAGGGACCATTGCTTGCTAAGGGGGGAGGATTGATCCAGGTGGATGTTGGTGGCCACCCACCTATCCCATTTGGACCCCTACAACTGTCTCTTTCAGTCTCTTCAGTTTCCGTAATTGTAGCAGAATTTACTATTTTTAGCAGTTTTTTCGGGTCCTGAACTTCCGAAGCCATTTTGAAGCCCTAAACGACGTTTTTTGGGAAATATGGGGGCAACATGGGTCCTTGGACTGATGTTTCCCTTCCCAAAGTGGTAGTTCTCGGATAGATCTTTCTAACGAGCTATCATATGCGTCAAACGGAGAGCGTATGCCAAAGTTACGACCCCGGGAAATTGATGTACCAATTTACCCAAAACGGGGCCCACAATTTGGCGTTTCATCTTCTAGGGGCAGGTTTTGGAATGTGAAGGGTTTTCCATTGTTTCTCAATAATAAATAGGCCTTCGAGCCTCATTGTAACATAGTTCGGAATAGTTCAGAGGCATGTAGCTGCCACATCTCTTCTCAGAGATAAGCTACCATCGCCCTAGCTGGTTTATTTTCATTTCTGATTGTAAGCATATTTCGATATTTTCCATTAATGAAATGAAGTATTATTTCTGCTGCATCTTTGTGTATATGGTTATCTCTGTATTTTTTTGCGTTCCTGTTTAAATCCGGATGAAATGATGCTTCTCTCATTGTTGATTTTAAAGCAGTCATGAGAAATGAATTTGAAATGATTGACTTGGGCTTCTTAAGATATTTTATTGGAATTGAAGTAGACCAAAGTGAAAATGGTGTTTTAATTTCTCAAGATAAATATGTAGAAGCACTGTTGAAAAGATTTAACATGCAGAACAACAAGGCAGCTGTGACTCCAACAGTAGTGGGGTTGAAATTGACCAAAGAAGACATCAACAAGGATTTTAATCCAAAATTGTACAAGAGCATAGTTGGCAGCCTTATGTACTTGACTGCAACTAGGCCAGACATTATGCACACTGTGAGTTTAATCTCTAGATTTATGGAAAGACCGAAAGAGACTCATTGGCAGGCAGCCAAGAGGATTTTAAGGTATGTAAATGGAACAAAGGGGTTTGGTATTTTATACTCCTCCTCTTAAAGTTTCATGTTGACAGGTTACACTGACAGTGATTGGACTGGAAGTGTTGATGATAGAAAAAGCACATCAGGTTATGTGTTTCATATGGGATCGGGAGCCATCTCATGGGCTTCCAAGAAGTAACCAGTTGTGTCTTTGTCAACAGCAGAGGCAAAGTATGTGGCAGCAACAGGAGCAGCATGCCAAGCAGTGTGGCTGACAAGAGTTCGCAGAGATTTGTGTTATGAACAAGAAAATGGCACAACCATTTACTGTGACAATACCTTAGCAATAGCATTGTCTAAAAATTTTGTTTTTAATAGCAGAACAAAGCACATAGATACCAAATTTCACTTCATACGTGAATTGGTTAACAATGGTGAAATTGTTTTGCAGCACTGCAGAACAGACGATCAGCTAGCTGATATCTTGACAAAACCATTAGCAAAGAAAAGTTTTGATCATTTCAAGAAATGCCTGGGTATGCAGCAGTTGAAATTATGGGGGAGTGTTGGAATTTAATTCCAACTGCAACACAATAACAGCTGGACAAAAATCTGATTTTTGTAGATATTTCAGGTTGTTCGATGCCGCAAAGTCGCTCATGATATTTTGCACATTAATGTGCATTAAATTCTCAGAATTGAATTCCCCTGCAACCGCCGACTTGTTTTCTTGAGAAAGGCATCACCGCTTGCTGCATTAAATATGCAGATAAGCGTTAGAAGATATTTTGATTATTTTACTGTTTAAACTCAGATATGTTTTTTCCTATAAATGTAATGAACAACAGTTCTGTTTTTTTTTTTTTTAAGAGAAGGTTTGAAGAACATTAGAGTCTCTTCTGTAAACGCACAGCAGTGCTGAACCTGCAATTTTCTGAGATAAAGAAAATTGGTTTCTGGAACTGAAGTGTTCCTGTTGTTATCCCTTTGTCAAGAGGAAGACGAATTTTGTATCAGCTTGTTTACTGTTTATGAATACAAGTTAATTTTGCGTTGCTGTCACACCAAGCATCAAAACACGTCGTTGTTACACTGTAATTCTAAAAGTGACTTGACGTCTACCGTTGCACGTTGCTGTTACACCAAGCGTCAATTGTTGCACGTTGCTGTTACACTGTAAGTCAAAAAGTGACTTAACGTCAAAAACACGTTGTTGTTACACCGTAAGTCAAAAAGTGACTTGAAGTCAAAATGCGTTGCTGCAACACCAAGATCAGCAACTAACGAAATTACGTTGCTCCAATACCAAGAACAACAACTGATGAAACTGCGTTACTGTTACACTAGTTTCGCGTTGTTGTAACACCGTATTCCACAAATGTTTTTTTTTGTTATTTCCGCTATGTAATTATCAATTTTGTTTTTGAATTATCAAAAATTCTAACAGCGTTGCTGCAACACCAAACCAGGTTGCTGCAACACCAAACTAGTTTGTTGAAACACCGTTTCCAGCAAGCGATTTTCTGTTTTTCTGAGTTAAAAACAGAGCATTTTTTTTGTCTGTCTATTATGGAATTTACAGAAAATTCTAACATAAATCACAATGCATAAACTTTCATAAATTCCACGGCTCTTAGATTAAATGAACCCTAAATTTGGATATTTTAAAGAGTCTTTGACTATCAAAGATTGCCAAAGTTTTTAAATGGAAATTCTAGTGGATTACCCAGAATAAAACACCCATCATGGGCTCCAATTCGAATAGAGAATCTAAACGTGGCTCATGGTGCCGACATGTATGTCATTTTTCAAGATGTCATGGTGTTGCTTCGCTGCCTTCACTCCCAATGAGGTGCACTTCCAAATCCATTGGCCTCTACAATTCGTTTGAATGTGTGCACCATATACCGTGATTCATATCAATAAGTGCATTCCATATGCCCCTATCCATCAAACTTACTAAGTAATTTGTGGTTCTCCTACTCTTCATATTCCGAACAAATTTAGCATTTATTTGCTTAAAACATGTAAAAACAGTATTATGCATCGACAGGACTTCTGGGTGCTTGCAACCAGTCCTGGAATTTGACGTTCCACAGGACGTATTTCTGGTTTTTGGACGTATTTGACGGGAGTGGAAAAAATTTCCACGTCAAATTCGACGTGTGATATACCCTGCAAACCGTCAAAACGACGTCTACTTCCAGAAGTGAAACGTAGAAATTTATAATACCTTATTTATTTGGTTGAGACCAGCAGGGTGCGGTAGTACACAACGCAGTTTAAACTTAAACGCTTCACTATCCCACTACCTACTACCTAGTACTTACCATTAACTATCCAGCTGCAATCCGTCGCTCAAATTTAATCCGACAAGACTTGCAATTCAATTCATGTATGGTGACTCACTCACGGTCACCTCCCGGTCGGTGCCGTGTTCTTTCCGCGACTTTGAAGAGTTGCCCTATGTTCAATTCTGCAATAGTTTGCGAGTGGATTATCTAGTCTAAACACGTAGAAGCTCGCAGAAACTATCTTTACTGGTTCGTTTTATGAGCGTGTTACTGTAAAAACGCAAACATTATAGCCAATTAACATTTTATGCTGGTGAATCGCAACGTCGTAGAAAAAGTTTCTTCACATTCGACGATTTCTACACATTCGGCTTTGGTGCAGTGGTGCTCCTCTCTTGCGGATTAACCGTGTCTGAGTGGAATCTATGAGCAAACTTGGATGCTCAACAAATCAACTCTCCACTTCCAGTTTCACAGGTAACATTCCAAATTGCTAGTCTTGATTTTGACTGCACATACTACAATAAATTTATAACAGAAAATTTTGAACAATACAAAAGCTTTTAGCCAATATCTGTATATATTTCAAGTAGATTAGATAACTTTAACAAAATGTACAGTTGAGGGGCCGTTCATTACAGTTGCCATGCGGTCATGAACTTCAAGAAAAACAAAAAATAACTATGTCATTGCCCTACCCTATATTCATTAGTACTACTGTGACCACAGTGACGGGGGGCGAACATTTCTCTAGTTATGAAAAGTCGAGATCAAAACTTTGCATCTACATTGCTTTCCAACAAAAATGGAGTTGGATCACCCGATAAGCATTTCATAGAGCTGTTAACAATGAAGTCACGCAGATGACATACACATACAGCATTAGATGTAAAATTCCCCAGGCAGCCTGTACCGACGTTGATGCTGCTGACTTCAGTATCACTTCATGCTTCTCCTGTGCAATGGGCTCTGAGAAATATATTTCATCGCAGTAACTCAGATTCAAAACCACTACATTTAGGCTCCCCAAATCTTCATCAACACATAGCCCAGGATTCTCTTTCAATTGAAGCTTGCTTCCCAATCTCCATATGAACTCGGCAGAAAAAGGTACCGGTCCTGTCAGCAAATTTCCACTCAAATCCATGTTATAGATACCAGGAAGGCTACCCATGTTTCTTGGAATGGTACCCAGAAGCCTATTCCTATCCAGAGCCAAATAGGTCAGATTCTTTAACTTACCCATGGTTTCAGGAATCCTCCCAGCAAGGTTTGCATTGGACAGCCCAATACTTTCCAACCCACTTAATTTGTCCCAGAAATTAGGTATCAATCCACCCAATGGATTGCCACTGAGATGAATATCTCTCAAACCTGGCATTCTTCTCAGAAACGATGGAATTCCCCCAGAAAAATTGTTATAGCTTACATCTATCATCAGCAAACCTCCCAACTGCCCCAAACTATCTGGCATAATGCCACTTAATTTATTCAAGCTCACGTCCAGTTTCGACAACTTCTTAAGTTTTCCAAGCTCTCTAGGAACCTGCCCATCAAGCTTGTTTCTGCTCAAATCCAATATAACCAAATCCTGGAGCTCACCAACATCACTAGTAATCGAACCATTGAGCAAATTCCCACTCAGAACAAGCTGTTGAAGTCCTTTCAAACACCCAATCTCGGCAGGAAGAGCTCCTCCAACATTTGTCCCTGTTAAAATGAGTCTCTTTAGTCTTGCCAGATTGCCAATATCAGCGCTCAGGATTCCATACAGAGAGGGATTACCTTGGAAAACGAGCTCTTGAAGATGGCTTCCTAAATTCCATATATATGGAGGAATAACAGTGAGTTGAGCATCAGAGGTGAAACATTTGTAGAAGAAAAGCTTCCTCAGGAGAGGGAACTTTAAAATCGAAGGGCTAAAGGAAGCATTCCTGCCACAGATGGGATTATTGGAGTACTCTGAAACCCATCCAAGATTAATTTCTACAATGTGCCATTCCTTGTCTTTGTCAATGTCGCAAACGATTCCATGAGGCCCACCCGTACATAGATTATTTGGATAAGAGGATTTCCAGTTTATTTATGGATTAATGGCTTCCAGGACTTCGTATATTGCTGCTTCTTCGCTGCTATCTAGTGCAGGTTCACCATAGTTCTCTGCAAGGGCAAGGGTTATGATTACTTTTGTGTCAAAATTTTCTATAATTTTACAATTTCCCAAACAATCTTTCCTTGCAAGTTTATAATTTTACAATTTCCCAAACAATTTTTCCATGTAAATTTACAATTCTTTTTGGAATCAAACCTCCATTTAACTCTATGCACTTAAGCATTTCAGATGGTGGGTAACAAAGTCCTTACCATTTCCCTGTAAAATTTTAAGTGGGACTCACATGGCTGAGAACTTGCTTCCACACTAGTAAGTGGGATACCAGTGTTCTGCTCCAATTTTTGGTGTGTGACCTGCAAATATTGTCACTACTCTACCACTCAAGCCAGTACTGTATGATTCTCAAACTTACATTATCTTCTGAAAAATAATCATTTTGAGATGACACCCTGAACTAATATTTGCAGATTAAATAGATGTGGCTGTGTCCATCTCTGATCCACAGATGGGGATAATGAATATAACCAATAAAATTCTCAGCAGCAGCAGCAGCATTATAAATTTTGATGGGGATTGCTTGCATTTGCGCGGAACAGGGGAAATTCAAAGTGACCTCTGACATAACAAATTGTTCTCATATTTAACAGGAACTTTGTCGGAAGTTAAAGGTCTAGCTTGTTATTTAGAGTTTTGACCATACTTCTGAGAATTTTGCTTAGAGACATGAGTGTGGAACTTTCGAAAAAAATAGGGTAAAAGACTGAACTTTGCCTACAGTGCCCTTAGCGAAGATGGGAAGAGTTGATTGTCTCTTGTACAGGGCTGCTCGCATGTGCTCAACGAAACTTCAAACTTCGCTGCGGCCCCTCTCTGTCACTTATGGTTTTATCTCGGCATACTAAAACATGTAGCTCAAATTCAATAATGGCTGACATACAAAAGTAATACATTGACCAGACTCGATAAGTTAGAACGCCCGAGCTTGGGACTGTAGAAATGAATGCCGTCATGGCGTAATTGTAGTTCTTAGGCTTCTCACTTTTGTTTTTTCGATCAAGAGTTTTCGTACTTGTGTGATAAGTCATAGTTAGGTCACTGTTAGTATAAATTTTTAGGTAGAATTTAGAGTGCTAGTTTAACTCACTGTTTGCTTTTTTTATGGAAATTTTGCTAAATTCACTCCAATATATAATATTAACACCAGCAAAAAAAACTACTCCCTTTGGGGTCCTTTGCCACATATTACCCCCTAAGATCTTTGTGAATCTTTTCAAATTACTGTTTAAACTTTATACGGTTTAACATATAGATTTTATTCTATTTAATATATAAATTTTACGTTGTTTAATATATAAATTGATAGTGCTGGAGTCTCTGTTTGGTGTGTCGCATATTTGGGATGCAAATTTTAGTAGGCTGAAATTCATTTTCAGATATATTTATGTTATGCTTATTTATTCTACAATGTTGTCCATTGTTATATTCATTTTTGATTTAATGAATTTTAGTTTATATATATATTTTATACAGGTGGTCACAAACCTACAAATGTCTCAAAAGAGAAAGATACAAGTTACAATTGGGGAAATGTATGGATGGACAAAAGGGAAAACTTCTAAGACTCAACAGAATTCAAAAACACTTGAAGAAACCCATAATACCCATATGGAACAACAATTACATGAAATTTTTGGAAGTTCTTCTGAACATGATGTAGATGAAGAAACAAATGAAGTTGAAGAAGAGGTTGGTGATAATTCAGAAATGAAAGTGCAAACAAAAAGACAATTTCGCATGGAATGGTTAAATAAGTTTGTTTGGTTGAATTATGTGAGGTTTGATGATAAAATAACTATGAAGTGTAACTATTGTGAGAAGCATAGGATGAATGGACCATGGGGTTTAGGGAATGGTTGCACCACATTACAACATGATGCTCTTGTTACCCATGAAAAATCACGGGCGCATAAAGATGCTAAGGAAAGATGGATTAATGCATTAGAGGGAAAGTTGAAACCAATTCCAGATGATATTAGACAGATGAGAGATGCCAATAAGGAAAGAGTGATTTCTACAATGAAAATATCATATTTCACTTGTCAAGAAGATTTATCTCTATCAAAGTATGAGAAGCTTTGCAAATTTCTAATGGATGCAAAAACTCCAAATATGCCAAAGTCTCAAGAGTACTCCTCATACACTAATCGTAAGTCTGCAAATGATGTTATATATTGCATATCAAAACATCTTGAACAGATTCAGATAAAAAATATGTTGGAAAGTCCTTTCTTCTCATTGATGGTTGATGAAAGCACTGATCGAACCTTAGACCAACACCTTGTTATTTATGCAACATATTTAGACTCAAAAGGTCTCGGGCCACCTATCTCGCAGTTTATGAAGCTCAAAGATGTAGTAGATGGAAAAGGAAAAACAATATATGATAGTGTCAATCAATTAATAGATGTTAGAGGCCTTCAGTATAAAGATTTGATAGCTGTTTCTACAGATGGAGCTTCAGCAATGATTGGACATGAAAATGGCTTTGTTTCATTTTTGAAAAAGAACAATCCAAACCTTATTACAGTTCATTGTGTGGCTCATCGTGAGTCTTTAGCAGCAGTAGATGCTTCTAAGAAATTCCCTGAGTTATTATTTGTTGAAAAAATTGCAAACAAAGTGTATTCATGGGTTGAAAACTCTCCAAAGAGAACTAGTGAACTTAATGATTTGCTTAGAGTCATGCAAATTGATGTTCTTGATGTTCTACAAATACATTCAGTGAGATGGTTATCCAGGGTAGAAGTTATTTTAAGGCTTGTGAAGCTTATGCCAGCAATTTTAACTTTGTGGAAAAATGAAAAAAAAAATGCATCTTGGTATGATAAGATGAGAATATACTCTGTCCAGTTTTGTTTACATATGCTCGCTGATGTGCTAGGGGAATTGAACAAGTTGAATATGAACTTTCAAGAAGAAAATGTAGACATTACAACTATTGGGTTGGCTCTTGAAGTAACTATAAGCACATTATCTAGATGGTTTTTGAGAAAAGAGACATTTGCAGAAGGCACAACTTATCTTTCAAAGTTTTTAAATGATTCTCAAAATGGATACATCGATATTAAAGATGAAAGGAAAGTTGTAGATAGACATGAGTTACAATACATCTCTATCTCAGCCATGGATATTGAATCCAATGAAGCAAGGAAACAATCTATGAAACCTTGTATTGAAGGTACACAAGAGAGTTGTCAGCAACTCACTGAAGGTTATATAGAGACTCTCATAGACTCTTTGAAAGAAAGATTTCCAGACCTTCATCTTTTTAATGCAGCGAAATTGTTCAGCCCTTGTTATTATTCAGAAGAGCGTCGCAGTCGTGAGAAAAATTAAGAGCGTTGGTTTTTAAAGCTTTTTCAACATTTGCAACATACCGTATCAAGTGATGTTGGATTTGTAGCTTTATTTGATGTTAAAGCTTGTAAAAGAGAGTTGCACCCTTTTGTTGATTCATTAAATCTGGCTTGTGAGGGGTTTTCTATGAAAGAAGCATGGAAAGTCTTTCGTAACACAAAACAGTGGCACAAAACCTATCCTAATATGATGAAATTATGGCAAGTTGTCCTCACTATTCCTGCAAGTACAGTGGATTGTGAAAGGGGATTTTCCAAGCAAAACATCATCAAGGACATTAGAAAATCGAGGCTTGGGTTGGATACACTAGATGCTCTAATGAGAGTATCTTTGAATGGACCTGAATCATCTAATGTTGATTGGCACGCAGTATATGAGATATGGATAGATACAAAGTCAAGAAGGATTCTTGAGCTCTGAAAATTCTTCTAGTTTATGTTTAATGGAGGATCTATGTATTGAAATATTCCTATTGATAAAAAAAATTGTAGTCTCTCCATAAAGTTTGACTTTTAATGAAGTATAATAACTATTTATTATTGCATAACTTTTCTGTATTTTCTCTAGATGATTTATTTATAGTCCAAGATTTATTTATAAACTCACTAGATAATTTATTTATAGTCCATCGATTGTAAGTTTTTTGCAAAGATTTTATTGTTTAAATGGCCCCACCATAAATCTGAGCTATAAATATGATAGACTGCAAATCTGTAATTTCAATCTAACAAGAATCATTATAAACAACAGTGATTATCAGCCTCCATTTGATGACTTATTGTGTGCTCTGGAATAAATTTACAAAAATTATTAAAATAGAATTTTCCGTGACACTCACATATTTAGTAAAAATGTAAAAAAACGAGTAAAAAAAATACAAAAACATCATCAAATTTTAATTTGACAGGCAAAAAGAATTTGAAATTCCAAGCCTGCTTGCAACCCTTGTTTAAAAAGAAGTTCCACCCAAAACTTTGTCAATACCACTATGAACGTTTCATTTTTTAACAATAATTTAATTAAAAATAGTAAAATTAACATGTAAGAGTAAAATTTAAGCTGGGCACATGAGAGACGTGTGGAAAAACCATGTTTCATGTTGTCCCTACATGTCCAGCAATGTCGCTCTCGATAAGCAATATCCGGTTGCCACTGAATGATCCAATAAAATCCGCTCAAACTATGACCTCCTTTACTACAAATCCATCCCAACACGCAAAAGTTGCGTTGTTGGTAAGAGCTGCCCCATTATTTATTCCTATCCAATTTACGATTCATTGGCATTATCGTATGCTGTGACGCCACCAGGTTTTGGCTCAACTTCAAATGCGGAAGACCTTTAACTGCCTTCCAAATCTTAGCCTTGAAATTTATATATATATATATATATATAAATCAGCCAGTCATATTAGGTTATCGTTAAAGTGCCACCATTTTTAGCTTATCGTTAGAGTGCCACCTTTTTTTTAGTTTGAAATATGCGGTTAAAGTGTTAGTTATGGAAGTTTGGTCTCAACAAATTTTGTGGTCTAATTTTAAAAACAATTTTATATATTTGACAGCTGCTCTAAAGATAATTTTTTAAATTGATAAAAAAAAGAGCCACCATTCTCTTATCAAACTATATTCTTGCACGTCCATTTAGTTATTGTCGAAATATATCCTTGCACGTCCATTTAGTCATAGATAAGTTAGTTCCGCCACTAGTTGGCCCAATTTAATACGTTCCTTTTGTATAGGATTGTAAGGCGGAGGAACCAAAGACAGTGCTATCAATATCTGTGGGCGCTTCCCTTCATCTTGTTGCAGTATACGCATTGTATGTCTTGGTTAATAAATTTCTGTGCTCAGACAAATGCTAATCATTGAGCGCAGCATTGACCCTTTCAACCGAACAACAATTTGATGGGTCGATGTTGCATCCAACGATTAGTTTTTATTAATGCCGACCCAAGTTAACGAGATGAAGAGAAATAGTGTTCTGTTTGAAGGATCTCTGGAAGCACCTTAACAGAAATCAATGGCGAGGTAAGGCATCGCTATCACATTTTTTCTTTACGGACGGTTATGCCCAAACCAGGGCCGTTTTAGGACAGTTTTAGTTATGGTTTCATACGTGATTTGATCCCTGTATAGTGGTTCATTTCTCTATGGGGAGATTTTCGGAGGACCGAAGTCAACCTATCGTATGTGAGACGCAGACCGAGAACGAGGAGTTTCGTCAGAGGATCACAGTTAACTTTACTCATGTTTGGGACCGAGTAATAACAATTAGCAAATTTTTTATCTTCTATTGTGCAATAAGGTTCAATTACTCTTTAGATTTGATGGAATGTGTTATGTTTGTATTTTATTTTAACACACATATCCTATTGGTTTGTCTAGGAGAAAATAAAGTTTTATTCGTTTTTTTTAACAAATAATATCAAATTAATAATAAACTATGATTCATGGTAGTATATTTGGTAAATATGCAGGCATGTAAACAGTAATGAAGTTTTTGGTTTGATTTCTAATTTTCTTTCGTTAAATTTTTAATTATGTGAAATATTTTAAAACTTTTTATTTAATTTATTTTCGATTAATTTGTGTGTAAGTTAAAGGTATTGTAGTATATCTAATATAGTGATATAAATTAGGCATTAATTTATGACAATTATATGTGATATAAAATTGGTGAAAAGATCTTTTAAATTTGAAAATTGAAATATTTTTATTTATAAATAATATTAAAATATTATTTTATATTGTTTTACATGTTAAATATGAATATTATGTTTTTTTTTTAGGTTTAATTGATTAGACATGGGATAAACTGAACTTCCAATCCTTTGGATTCACAATAGCTTGTCAACATGTTTTTTTGACAATTATGTTAGTACCCACAAACTATATAAATACTATATTGATTATTTAAGAAAATAATCATTCAAATTTAGAACATATTTTAAGAGAATCCATATATATATACTTTTATAATAATTAACATGCATAGAGAGAAGTATTAACTTACACTAAATTATAGATTATTCATTATATATTAACTATTTTGTTATTTTTAATGATTAATATAATTAATTAATGTAAGTATATATAAAATATATAAAAATATAGTTTTATTAATATTTGTTTCATATATAACATAATAAATATAAAAATGGTTCTAACCTAATAATATCATATGAAAGAGATGTTGTAATGTATTATTTTGTTTTATTAAAAGTTTTGACTAAATCAAATTAAATAATAATAATAATAAACTAAATTTAGATCCATTTTAGCTTTGGATCTACTAAGCATCCAGGGATTCTTTTCATTCTGAAAAAAGTATGCACCAAAGTGATTTGATCTATCTGAGGGCTTGGTATATCTTTTTCATTCTAAAAAAATTGTGCACAAAAGTGATTTGATTTATCTCAAGGCTTGGTATATTTGGAGTTATGATGGATCTATGTTGGTTTAACTAATTATTATTATTATTATTATTAGTTATGTAATTTTATCGAGTCAAAATGTTTAGCAAAACCAGACAAAACATTAGGACATCTCTTCCATCATATACTGGAGATTTCACTCTAAAATCTGGTTGCATCTAACATCGCTTCGATATTACATCACTTGGATATTATACTAGAGATTTTACTGTCAAATATGCTTGTAACTCAAAACTCTCATAGTTTGATAGATTCAAGGCTAAGATGGATCTAGGTTAATTTAATAATAATAATAATAAAGTAGTTTTATTTTTATATAATTTAATTGTATAAAAAATCATCTCAAAAATTTAACTACATATGCATTATAAACTTATTAAATATAAAATTATATTCTCGAGCTATAATATTATTAAAATATATATATAATAAGTATAATATATTAAAATATAACATTATAAAATATATTTAAAATTATTTACTTTATTTAAAATATAATGAGATAATTAACTTTTCTATTATTTATTGTTGTCTATGGGATATCTTTAAAATTATATGTTTTAATTCATCAGTACGGAATCCAACATAATTTTCTAATAATGATGGAAGTGATGAGAGAGTAGTTGAAAATAATGGAGAAAGTTTGTTTCACAGTTGTGTGTGTGTTTTAATTTAGACTTAGTTCATATTTTCTAGGAGATATTTTTTATCTCCCTAAATTGAATATAAACTTATTTATTTCTAATATTATGATCAACGGAATAGGTCGATACTCCTTGGGAAATCTCCAGTTGTAGCTTGGCTCACTTGTGAGTTGTTGTTTCAGTTCGTAATTTTCATTTCAAATTTTCTTTCCATTTTTGAAGTTGGTATCAAAGCTCATGAGGGCATGTGCCCTGGACCCTTCAGGGCCAAGGGAAATAAAGAGTTTGGTTTATGTTTATATTTGTCCATTATCTCTCGAAACATGTGGCTAATCTTAACTTGGCTGATCTTAAGTGATCTATGTGTTTCATCTCCATCAATTGATCCAAGGAGGAGTTGTAGAGAAATAGATCTTTGTTTGTAGAGACATCAAAGTTGAAATTGGTGGAGTGAGTGTGAAAGCCTACGATGTGACTAAGTTTATGGATGAGATTGCATGATCTGTTGAGCGACTGCTTTAGCCATAGAAGATCTCCGTGGGTGATTATTTTGTTAGCGATTGTTGTTAGCGTTAATATGAAGATTGCATCTACGAGCTTCTCAAAGATTTGGAATGGTGTGAAAGATGTGAGATCAAGTTGTGAGGTGTTTCTTTTTTAGGTTGAACAGGATAATTGACTTGTGGTGGTAGAGTCGACCCGCATGGGTACAATTCAGCTGTCAGAAGAGTCGCTTGGGGGTCAACAATAGTTAGCATTGCAATACCTTGGAGGAAGGCACACCATGAAGCCTATGGTGTATGTGAGAAAAAAGCCGGTGGGAGAAACTCTTCCCATTCATCTGTGGTATTAGAGCCCGTGAGGGCCTATTCCCTAGCCCTTTCATTGCTGAGGGAAATAAGGACTTAGAATTGAATAATCCACACACACTTAATTATATTGATCAAATAATATTACATATATACATGCGGTGTTGTCTCAAGATAGGTAAACTAACTTGGACACACAATCACTTGGTTGAGAGAATATCTCAACGACACACCGATCGAGGAAAGATCTAGATCTTAACAACTCCTAAGGAATAGGAATAGACTCCTTTACAAAGAAAGAGTCACAATTGAGATAAGTAGGAATTATATTTCCAAGTCACTCCTTTAATGACTACTTGTCTCAATCTCAATATGCAAAGTCTAGTTGTGGTCAAACATGACTAAATAATATGTCGACGTCCATGTAAAGGAACAACCATCAACCAGAATGTATGGGTTCCCAACTGTTGCAGTCAACAGTCCACTAGGATGTCGTTCACATACATGGTTCTATCAGCCATTATAATTGAATACTTCTACTTGTACCTACAAACTCCCTCCATCATCATCATCATGGGTTTTCTTACGTTACCCATAACCATGCTCTAGGTTTTATCGACTTACCCTCAACCGTACCAGGGGTTTTCTTGGCTCACCCTAAACCATGCCTACGGTTTTCTCATCTCACCCTAAACCATGCCTACAGGAACCTTGTCCACTTCACTCTCACACATGGTTTATGGCTTACCACAACCCTACATTGTAATATGGTTTCTGCCTTACCACAAACCTACAATTACATAGTGGTTTTAATATTACGATGACCTTTATGGGGATACATATGCCTCATTAAGATTCCATTACACACTCCAACTCTTCTAGTTACCAGGTATATACTTTACAAAGACCACTACAAAACATCATAGGATTTCTTACAAAAAAATTTATGTGACAAATAATACACCATCATCATGTGTCTATTCCACAAACTCGCACAAACTCACACAAAATTTCACGTAGCTGTCCATCATCTTTTAATATTTGATGATGCTCCTTTCACCATCTTCTTCTGATGCCATATTTAGTGTCATGTCTTCATCATATCTTGTATTTAATAATTATCCTGCAAATTTGTGTATTGTTGGAATGACTAGTTCCAACACACACTAAGAATTGTGACAATAATTATTTAGGCCAATGTCAATTCAATAATAACCAAAAATAACATGACATGACATACTCATCATAAAAATCAACAACATCATCCGCAAACTCCTGCATTCCAACTTGATCAGACACCTCTCATACATTTATGTTTCGACCAATAATTTCCAGCTACCTGAACATCTTCAAGTTATGTAAATGGAACAACATTGAGAACTTGTCTTAGCAAGATGTTGCATAATGTATCGATCGAGGAATCTCGTGGATCCAAATACAACTGTAATGATACCGCTTATAGATGATCTAACTCCTAGTTTTTCAATTTCTCCAAGATTTTACCTCATGTTTAGAGATAGGCTTGGACTTAAAAATTAGAGAATATCCACAAAACACATTGTTACACAATGATTAGTTGTCTTATGTCTTCTATGCCTTTGACATAGTTAATAAGATTGATTCTAATGGAAAATTGAATCCACCCATTGTATTCATTCACCCATGGAATTTAGCCATGGTATTGTAAATGGCATCCACACATGTTATTCACCCACCCATTGTATTTATCCACCCATGATATTGTAAGTGGCATCGACACATGGTATTCGTCCACCGATTTTATTTATCCACCCATGATATTGTAAGTAGCATCCACCCATGGTATTTTCCCATGGTATTGTAAGCGACATAGACCCTTGGTATTCATCCTCTCATGGTATTTATCCACTCATGGAATTTACCCATGGTATTGTAAGTGACATCTGCCCATGGTATTTACCTACCCACGGAAAAAGCTTGATAGTAAGGGGGAGAAGTGTGTATTTATTGGCTATTGTGATGAGTCAAAAGCATACAAACTTTATAATTCATCCACTAAGAAATTGATTGTAAGCAGAGATGTGCAGTTCGTTGAAGATGAAGCTTGGGATGGAAGCTTAGAAAAAACAGTGAATGTGAAGACAATTGTGTCTCATGAAGAAGCAGAGGAAAGGACAGCAGTAAATAATCCTTCCTTGGTGGCTCCTCCTCCACCAAAGCAAGTTCAACAAACCACACCATAAGCTGGAATTCAGACAGCCTTAAGAAGTCAAGGAAGTGCTTCTTCAAGTAGAACACAGGGATCAGAAATACCCTCAAGTTCGGATGGAACTCCAAGCACACCAGAAAGACCAAGATTCAGAAATTTGAATGAGATTTATGAACAAGGAGAGGTAAGTAACAATACCGGTCTGAATTCATTATTCGCTTTGTATTGTCATGTTGATGACCCAGTTCATTTTGAAGATGCTGTAAATGAAGATAAATGGATTGAAGTAATGAATGAAGAAATTGGTGCAATTAAAAAGAGTAAAACATGGGAGTTAGTGGACCTCCCTGAAGGCAAAGATGCCATTGGAGTTAAGTGGGTCTATAAGACCAAAAGGAATGCTGAAGGCAAGATTGACAGGCACAAAGCAAGATTTGTTGTCAAAGGCTACAAGCAGCAACAAGGCAAAGACTATGATGAAACCTTTGCACTAGTAGCAAGGATAGAAACAGTCAGAACAACATTGTCTATTGCAGCACAACACAAATGGAAGATTTATCAGATGGATGTTAAATATGCGTTCTTGAATGGAGTGTTAAAAGAAGAGGTTTATGTTGAACAACCTCTACGTTATGAAGTTGATGGCCAAGAGCATAAAGTTTACAGATTGAAGAAGGCTCTTTATGGGCTGAAGCAAGCTCCAAGAGCATGGTACAATAGAATAGATGCTTATCTGATTGAGAATGCGTTTGATAAGTGTGATGGTGAACCCACACTCTACATAAACGAGAATGAAAGTAAGATTATTATTGTTGTTTTATATGTAGATGATTTGATCTTTACTAGCAATGATGCTTCTCCCATTGTTGATTTTAAAGCAGTCATGAAAAATGGATTTGAAATGACTGACTTGGGCTTCTTAAGATATTTTCTTGGAATTGAAGTAGACCAAAGTGAAAATGGTGTTTTAATTTCTCAAGATAAATATGTAGAAGCAGTGTTGAAAAGATTTAACATGCAGAACAGCAAGGCAGCTGTGACTCCAACAGTAGTGGGGTTGAAATTGACCAAAGAAGACAACAACAAGGATTTTAATCCGAAATTGTACAACAGCATAGTTGGCAGCCTTATGTACTTGACTGCAACTAGGCCAGACATTATGCACGCTGTGAGTTTAATCTCCAGATTTATGGAAAGACCGAAAGAGACTCTTTGGCAGGCAGCCAAGAGGATTTTAAGGTATGTAAATGGAATGAAGGGGTTTGGTATTTTATACTCCTCTTCTGAAAGTTTCATGTTGACAGGTTACACTGACAGTGATTGAGCTGGAAGTGTTGATGATAGAAAAAGCACATCAGGATATGTGTTTCATATGGGATCGGGAGCCATCTCATGGGCTTCCAAGAAGCAACCAGTTGTGTCTTTGTCAATAGCAGAGGCAAAGTATGTGGCAACAACAACAGCAACATGCCAAGCAGTGTGGTTGAGAAGAGTTCTCAGAGATTTGTGTCATGAACAAGAAAATGGCACAACCATTTACTGTGACAATACCTTAGCAATAGCATTGTCTAAAAACATTGTTTTTCATAAAAGAACAAAGCACATAGATACGAAATTTCACTTCATACGTGAATTGGTTAACAATGGTGAAATTGTTTTGCAGCACTGCAGAACAGACGATCAGCTAGCTGATATCTTGACAAAACCATTAGCAAAGAATTTTTTTTATCATTTCAGGAAATGCCTGGGTATGCACCAGTTGAAATTATGGGGAAGTGTTGGAATTTAATTCCAACTGCAACACAATAACAGCTAGACAGAAATCTGATTTTCGTAGATATTTCAGGTTGTTCGATGCCGCAAAGTCGCTCATGATATTTTGCACATTAATGTGCATTAAATTCTCAGAATTGAATTCCCCTGCAACTGCCGACTTGTTTTCTTGAGAAAGGCATCACTGCTCGCTGCATTAAATACGCAGATAAGCGTTAGAAGATATTTTGATTATTTTACTATTTAAACTCAGATATTTTTTTCCTATAAATGTAATGAACAATAGTTCTGTTTTTTTTTTTTTAAAGAGAAGGTTACAAGAATATTAGAGAGTCTCCTATGTAAACGCACAGCAGTGCTGAACCTGCAATTTCCTGAGATAAAGAAAATTGGTTTCTGGAACTGAAGTGTTCCTATTGTTATCCCTCTGTCAAGAGAAAGGCGAATTTTGTATCAGCTTGTTTACTGTTTATGAATACAAGTTAATTTTGCGTTGTTGTTACACCAAGCGTCAAAACACGTCGTTGTTACAGTGTAATTCTAAAAGTGACTTGACGTCAACCGTTGCACGTTGCTGTTACACCAAGCGTCAACTGTTGCACGTTGTTGTTACACTGTAAGTCAAAAAGTGACTTGACGTCAAAAACACGTTGTTGTTACACCGTAAGTCAAAAAGTGACTTGACGTCAAAACGCATTACTGCAACACCAAGATCAGCAACTAACGAAATTACGTTGTTGTAATACCAAGAACAACAACTGACGAAACTGCGTTGCTGTTACATTAGTTTCGCGTTGTTGTAACACTGTATTCCACAAACGTTTTTTTTTGTTATTTCCGCTATGCAATTATCAATTTTGTTTTTGAGTTATCAGAAATTCTAATAGCATTGCTGCAACACCAAACCACGTTGCTGCAACACCAAACTAGTTTGTTGAAGCACCACGTTGCTACAACACCAAACTAGTTTGTTGAAACACCGTTTCCAACAAGCAATTTTCTGTTTTTCTGAGTTAAAAACAGAGCATTTTTTTTGGAAAATTCTAACATAAATCACAATGCATAAACTTGTATAAACTCCACTACTCTTAAATTAAAAGAACGCTAAATTTGGATATTTTAAAGAGTCTTTGACTATCTAAGATTGCCAAAGTTTTTAAATGGAAATTCTAGTGGATTACCCAGAATAAAACACCCATCATGGGCTCCAATTCGAATAGAGAATCTAAACGTGGCCCATGGTGCCGACATGTATGTCATTTTTCAAGATGTCATGGTGTTGCTTCACTGCCTTCGCTCCGAATGAGGTGCACTTCCAAATCCATTGGCCTCTACAATTCGTTTGAATGTGTGCACCATATACCGCGATTCATATCAATAAGTGCATTCCATATACCCCTATCCATCAAACTTACTAAGTAATTTGTGGTTCTCCTGCTCTTCATATTCCGAACAAATTTAGCATTTATTTGCTTAAAACATGTAAAATCAGTATTATGCAACGGCAGGACTTCTGGGTGCTTGCAACCCTTGTTTTAAAAGAAGTTCCACCCAAAACTCTGTCAATACCACTATGAACGTTTCATTTTTTAACAATAATTTAATTAAAAATAATAAAATTAACATGTAAAAGTAAAATTTAAGCTGGGCACATGAGAGACGTGTGGAAAAACCATGTTTCATGTTGTCCCTACATGTCCAGCAATGTCGCTCTCGATAAGCAATATCCGGTTGCCACTGAATGATCCAATAAAATCAACTCAAACTATGACCTTCTTTACTACAAATCCATCCCAACACGCAAAAGTTGCGTTGTTGGTAAGAGGGGCCCCATTATTTATTCCTATCCAATTTACGATTCAATGGCATTATCGTATGCTGTGACGCCACCAGGTTTTGGCTCAACTTCAAATGCGGAAGACCTTTAACTGCCTTCCAAATCTTAGCCTTGAAATTTATATATATATATAATATATATTATATATATATATATACTATAATTCACCAGTTCAATTAGCTTATCGTTAGAGTGCCACCTTTTTTAGTTTGAAATATGCGGTTAAATGTTAGTTATGGAAGTTTGGTCTCACAAATTTTGTGGTCTAATTTTAAAAACAATTTTATATATTTGACAGCTACTCTAAAGATAATTTTTTAAATTGATAAAAAAAGAGCCACCATTCTCTTATCAAACTATATTCTTGCACGTCCATTTAGTTATTGTCGAACTATATCCTTGCACGTCCATTTCATAGATAAGTTAGTTCCGCCACTAGTTGGCCCAATTTAATACGTTCCTTTTGTATAGTATTGTAAGGCGGAGGAACCAAAGACAGTGCTATTAAATAATGTTTCATTTATGCTTCCTTCTTTCCCCAGTTTGCTTAGTTTCTAATAACTTTCTGTCATTAAGGCATTGACTGCATTATTTTACGATTCCACTTAGTCAATTTTCAAGCTACCACAACAAATATTCTAATTCTAAGGTACGCTATTCTCCTCCCTGCCTCCTCGTTTCAAGAATTAGAGATTCATAAATATCACGCCTTCCAGACACATGAACAAATATCTGTGGGCGCTTCCCTTCATCTTGTTGCAGTATACGCATTGTATATCGTGGTTAATAAATTTCTGTGCTCAGATAAATGCTAATCATTGAGTGCAGCATTGACCCTTTCAGCCGAACAACAATTTGATGGGTCGATGTTGCATCCAACGATTAGTTTTTATTAATACCGACCCAAGTTAACGAGATGAAGACAAATAGTGTTTTGTTTGAAGGATCTCTGGAAGCACCTTAACAGAAATCAATGGCGAGGTAAGGCATCGCTATCATATTTTTTCTTTACGGAGGGTTATGCCCAAACCAGGGCCGTTTTAGGACAGTTTTAGTTATGGTTTCATACGTGATTTGATCCCTGTATAGTGGTTCATTTCTCTATGGGGAGATTTTCGGAGGACCGAGTTCAACCTATCGTATGTGAGACGCAGACCGAGAACGAGGAGTTTCGTCAGAGGATCACAGTTAACTTTACTCATGTTTGGGACCGAGTAATAACAATTAGCAAATTTTTTATCTTCTATTGTGCAATAAGGTTCAATTACTCTTTAGATTTGATGGAATGTGTTATGTTTGTATTTTATTTTAACACACATATCCTATTGGTTTGTCTAGGAGAAAATAAAGTTTTATTCGTTTTTTTTAACAAATAATATCAAATTAATAATAAACTATGATTCATGGTAGTATATTTGGTAAATATGCAGGCATGTAAACAGTAATGAAGTTTTTGGTTTGATTTCTAATTTTCTTTCGTTAAATTTTTAATTATGTGAAATATTTTAAAACTTTTTATTTAATTTATTTTCGATTAATTTGTGTGTAAGTTAAAGGTAT
>APFE030872558.1:0-17500 GCA_000404065.3 Pinus taeda
GATTTGGTTCCAAATATAAAGTTGCCATACGTACCTTTTGTGTGTTTTGCACATTATTGAGATCGAAAAATTGCTCCATCTGTAATATCCATGTTGGGGGATCCTTGCCATCAAACTTCCTCATATCGATTTTTGGAATATGGTGGGTCTTCGATCCAACATTAGAGTCTATGGAATCATGATTAACATTTCTTTTGTTCTCATCATGAATTTCCTTTAGTACCTTTTCACCATTAGTGACCATTCCTTGTAGCAACTTATTCATATTTATCTTCAATTCTTCCATCTTATCATCCATGCCATCAATTTTAGCGTCCATGCCATTCATCTTAACTTCCATGCCATCCATATTAGCTTCTACACCTTTCCTTAAACACTCCATCTTAGTTTTTACACCTTTCTTTAAACCATCCATCTTAGCTTCTACATCTTTCCATAAACCATCCATCTTAGATTATGTTGCTTTTTGTGCAAGTGACACTTGTTGCACTTGTTCTTGTAATTTTGATATGTCATATAGCATTTCTTCCTCTTCTTCACGAGTCATGCTAGAGCTTTGAGGTTCCTTAATAGGTGTTTTCATTTTCTTTCCTCGGGGCATCAGCTACCTATAATAATTCTCTACTAGCCCTTTGAATTCCTTCAAAATAAATTTTCAAACCAATCTTAAGCAAAAATTTAAAAGAATCTACACACCCTTTTTTTCACTTTGTAGGAGCTCGATATTGCCTCTGATGTATCACTGTACTTTCAGAACATCCAATTCTAAAATTGCGACCTATGGTAGCCCTCTGTGTCCTCTTTCCAATGCCACCAGTCTGACCCAAATTGGATTCTCCAAGGAAGATTTATGCGAAATCTCCCACAGTGACTTGATTATAGACTAGTTCAGTAGAACAAACTTGTACGACGTGCCACGAGTCACTGTTTCGACATTTAGCTTTGAAAAATATATAGAAGAAACTATAGTCCGTCCTATTTTTGCACCTTCTTACGAAAGTTCAATCCAATGCTCAGAGAAACAGTTATGACGATTTTCCCCAGGTCAACTGTTTGGAATGTAATTCAGGAGTCTGCAAAAAGACCAACTTCCTCAGATCATATCTCAGCAAATATAGTGCAAAAAGATCTGAAATTTGGACCCGCGATTTACCGCGATGTCTTCTCAAATGGGTTTCTTTTTAAACTTCAGAAACGTTGCAGAAGAAAAGTTATAGCGAAACTTCCATGATGGCCTGTTTGGAGCAGTGAAACCCTAGAATCCAAAGCTCTGATACGAAATGTTATGAAACCAGCTTCAAGAAAGATAGAAAAGATAGATCAATGCCTTAGAATTAGCCTCTTCGAGGGGGAAACCTCCTTTACATTACATAAATGAACAATTCTTGGATGATTCAAATGACAAAACCTCCTTTCTATATATAGGAGTCTAAGGAGTCACAATATAAACAAGCCGACCTAACAATAATAATATAAAGCCACAAAAAAATAGAGGGATTCTATGGGGCACAGTAATAAGAATATGGGGGCAATAGGGGCACAAAAATATTAATAAGGGGTATAACTACAATAGTAATGGGGTAATCACTAATATTATAGGGACCCAACATCCCTCAAGGTATGCAATACTATTTTCAAGTGCTTTTCATGCTCCTCCTGGTTTTTTGAATAAATCAGTATATCATCAATGAAAATCAACAAAAAATTATCTAAAAATGGCTGAAAAATACTATACATCAGTCTCATAAAAGTAGTTGGAGCATTAGTGAGACCAAAACGCAATACTACGAACTCGTAGTGGCCATAACAAGTGCGACATGTAGTTTTGCAAATGTCTTCCTCCTTTATCCTTATTTGGTGGTAGTCGGACCTTAGGTCAATTTTTGAGAGTACACTTTGTCCCTGCACTTGGTCAAAAACATAATCTATTTGTGGTAAGGGATATTTATTTTTGACAGTCAGTTTATTTAACTGACGATAATCAATGCATAGCCTCAAGGTTCTATCCTTCTTTCGCACAAACAACATGGGGGCTCCCCAAGGGGATACACTGGGGCATATGTATCCTTTATCTAGAAGTTCCTGAAGCTATATTTTGAGTTCTGTTAGCTCAGGAATATTCATATGGTAAGGAGCTCTTGAAACAGGATCCACTCCCGGTATCAATTCAATGGTGAAATCAATTTCATGCTTGGGTGGCAATCCCGGAATGGATTTATGAAATACATTCTTGAAGAACTGGATTACAAAAAAATCTTCCAGGGGGGTCATCTTACTCTTTGAATTGGTATATCCTACTAGAACGACATAAACCTGACAACCCTTCTTAATATATCTTCCCAACTGATTGGCAAAAATAGGGCGTAGCTTAATATTTTTCATGATCCCTTGTATTTATTTTCTTTGTAATAAGATAACTTATAGATTTCTTTTTACAGTCAACTAGGGACCAACGCCCTTCTAGCCAATCCATCCCCATTAGTACATCATAGGAGCCTATAGGGAGCACATTAAGGTTAACATGGATTGACTTTCATGAAATTTTTATAGGACAACATTCTATTTTTGCAGTACTCTCCTTTTCATCCCTGTGGCTAGTTGGCCTAACCAAGGTTTCTTAAACTTGTTGCTTTGCAGCTGGAATTTCACTACGACTTTAGGACTTACATAGCTTAAGCTAGCACTCAGATCAAACAGAACAGAAACATGTTGATCAACAGTCATACATTCACATTCGATCATGTTAGGCTGGTATTCTGCTTGATGATCGTTGAGAGCAATGTTAATTCTAGGCATGCTTCTTGCTATGTCTCCAATTGTGGAGGCCTCTTGCATATTTGAAAGTTGTTATGTTATGGCCTTGTGTGGACAATTTTTATAATAATGGGATTCTCCACATCCCCAACATTGCAGGGGTTGTTTTGGTTGTTGGTCATTTATAGGTTTATCGACTCCCTCTGATTGTCTATTCTCAGTGTAGGTTGTAATTTTTGGCTGGTTCCGTGGGAATTTGCTGAATTTTCTTCATTGAATATTCTTTCCATTAGTGTTCTTTATCGGTCTGCTTGAGGGTAAATTCCCTCCTTTTCTGGTTATTAACCCTTTGAACCCTTCATTCTTCTGCCTCATTTGCTGGTAACAGGTGTGGTCTTTCCGAGCCGCATCATCCATTGTCCTTGGATAGTCAAATTCTATTTTCTCCTTCATAAAATTAGGTAGTCTACTAATAAATTGTTGAATCCTGGCTTTTCCTTCTTGCATATATGGAACGTATCTTAATAAGGAAGTAAATCTCTTCACGTATTCATCCATGGTCAAGGTTCCCAACCTTAATTCATGGAATTCCTTTGCCTTCTCATCATAGTACCACTTCGTTAGATACTTTTTTTTTTGGTAGGTAAGCACCCATGGGGGATTTGAACCAATGACTTATCACAAGGAGTGCATTAATAGTGCACCCATTCACCGTCAATCCAAAGCCCCATGGGCCGCTTCGTTAGATACTTATCCTTGAAATACTTCTGAAATTACTTCCACATAACCTGTTCCCCATCAATATTTCGCACAATATTGATTTCCTCCCACTAGAGGGTGGCCTTACCCCTTAGTTGATAAATTGCTAGCGGAGCTTTAAGTTTCTCGGTGTAGTCATAAATCTGAAAGTACTTGTTCGTGTCGATTAACTAAGCTTCAACTGCTTCTTCAGATTCTCCTTCAAAGAGTGACAATTTTATCTTTTTAAACTCACCCTGTAATTCCATTTTTGGTTTCTTGGTTTTACACTTGTCAGAAACGTTATCTGAATTTCCTTACTCGTCTTCTCCATGGCCTTCAGCTGATTCTGAATTATCTTCACCATGGTGGGTTGTTGGAGTCCATTCCCTATCCTCTTTGCCTAGATCCAGTCCTCGTTGATTTTTTCGGTTAGATAGACTTTTGAGGGTTCTTTCTTGTTCCCTCCTAAGTCGTTCATTGTCCGTCCATAAATTGGTCATCTCTGCATGTAATTGTTGGATTATTTCTAGTATAGTAGCATTGGCTTGGCGAGACTCCTTATTGGCATTATGAATAGGCTTGGCGCTATGACACAGGTATTTTCCTTGATGGAAACTCACTCAGATGACAGATCACAGTTCAGGCTCTTAGAATGAAGGAAAAGAGGTATACGCAGGGTCTCGTTAACCAAGCCGTGTATACACATGGGTTCTTAGACTAAAAGGCGTGTATGTGTATACACGCACTTTCACGCAAGGAAGAGTGCGTACATGTTGAAAAACTTGGTTTTGGTCCTTGGTATTTTGACCCATGGTATTGAGGTATCTTGTCTGAAGTGTTGACCCCAGGTATTTGGTCCAAGGTATTGATTCTAGGTGGTTTTGGACCATGGTATTGAGTAAGGCCTAAGACTATAAAAGGAAGAGGAGATCATTAGGCAAAGGCACTCAAGTATTGAATATCTAATGAAGAGCAAGATCTAGAATACTGGTTATTGGGTTATGGTGCATAGTTGGATCTGAATCAAGGAGGAACCTGAGCGCTTGAAGAAGGATAAGTTCTATTGATGGGTCAAGATCTTAAGGCTTGAAGAGGAGTATCTTTATGTGGTTTTGATCTTTTATTTGAATAATTGGCACATGCCATAATCTGTAAATCTAATGATTTGGGTATAATTGATGTTTGAATGGTTGTAAAGGTTAAATAATATTTTACAGATCTCTACACAGGTTCAGTATAACACAGGTGTGTAGACACGCTGGTTAGGCATTTCAAAATAGCGTATAGGCATGTTTACCTTGAGAAAAGTGCATATGCACGTAGGTTCGACACATCGAAGTAGCGTACTCCTCATTTTATATATTTTAGCTACTTCTGTTTGCTGTTGTAGTGTTCTGGGTTTTGGATTGGGTTCTGGTTACTGTTACTATATTCTAGTTACAACATTCAAGAAAGTGACTGTTTGATTCGGTTTTGGTTGGTCCAAAGGAGATTGGTTGATGTAGATATATTTTATGTTTGATTGATGTTATTGATGGATCTAATCTGAAAATTTATGAAACGTGGTCCCTAGAAGAAAAAGAGAAGGTTGTAGCCTTCTGTAGGTCAGCATCTACGTACTAGTAAACAGATCAGCTAGTAAAAGAGCTAGGGGGTTGTAGCTCCCTTCCAGCTAGTATGAGAGAAGGTTTTAGCCTTCTGCAGGTAGAAGCCTACACATTGGTATAAGGTTGCACCAGTACAAAATTTGTAAAAATAAGTTTCTTATTAAAGAAAGATAGAGATGATTACAACAGGTGGTTTTCACCCACATTGGGTTTCCACCTTATATCTTGTGTTCATATGTGTGATTGCTTGTTTTGTTTACTGCATATGGTTACTGTTTATATGGTTCTAATACACAGATTAAAGATTAACTAAATAAATTATAAGTTTGTAAGGTATACGCTGGTTGCTCTAAACATAGTTGCGTATACACACATGTTTCATTAACAGAAGTTGTGTATATAGATCTATTTACGGAAATGAAATATTGTTAAATTGCTAATACTGATTCACCCCCCCTCTCAGTATTATTTCCAACACTTGGTATCAGAGCCGGTCCTTCAGAAGAAGCTTGATCGCTTGAAGGAAGATCTATTATCATGGGTAGCTACGAAAGAGAGGGATCCATTAGACCACCAATCTTTGATGGGAGTAACTTCGTCTATTGGAAGGTAAGAAACACAAACTATCTTCAATCTATTAGAACAGATGTTTGGGAAATCATGGAAGGAGGATACACATTTCCATCAACAATTCCTACAGATACAGCAAGTAAAAAGCAGTATGAAACAAATGCCAGGGCTGTCAATACATTATTGAGGAGTCTGTCACAATCAGAATTTGTCAAGGTTATGTAGTTCAAAACCACCAAAGAAATATGGGACAAGATCGTTCTAAGCTATGAAGGAGACGATCAGGTAAAACGTGCAAAACTTCAAACTCTCAGAATTCAATATGAAACTCTCAAAATGCACAATGATGAAAGTATAGCTAATTACTTCTTACATATAGATGAGATTGTAAATCACATTAAAAACTTGGGTGAAGACATAAAAGAAGTTACTATAGCTGAAAAGTTCTTAAGATCCTTGTCTTCTAAGTTTGAATCAAAAGTTTTTGCCTTAGAAGAAAAGCAGGATCTTCAGAGTATGACTATGCCACAGCTGCACGAAATCCTAACTGCTATTGAAATGAGAAAAGGAGGTCCATCAGAAATGAGAGAAGTCGCATTCAAGGCTTCAGGAGCAGAAGAGCTCAATGAATCGGGACACATTTCAAAAGGAGAGGAAGAAGCAAACTTTTTCAAGAAACTTCAACGGGGTTTTGGAATATTCAGAGGTAAACTACCTTTCAAATGCTTTGCTTGTGGAAGAGTTGATCATTATGCAACCAAATGTCCTCATAAAGAGAAGCTTGATAAAGCTACAGAACCGACAAAATGGAATAGAAGATAGAATGCAAGTAAGAAGAGCTACTATATGCATGAAGATAGCGATGGTTTATCAAATAGTGATGAAGATGAACATGGTAATGATTATAGACTTCTGATGGCTTTTAAAGATGATGTTTTCTTGGATGCTTTAGATGAAGATGGTCTCTATGAAGAAATTTCTAAACTTAAAATCTATTTAGAAGAAAAAAGTATAATTATAGATACTCTAACATTCCAACTTGCTGAAAGGGAAAAACAAAATGAAAAGTTAGAATGTGAAATTGTGAGTCTAAGAAAAGATATTGAGAAAACAAAAGCTCTGAAACCCAGAACATATACGCTACTTCAGTTAGATAAAACCGCGTATATATGCAACTACAGATAAGGAAATCCACGTATACCATACAGACTTATAATTTAAAATATTCTACAGATGTTGATCATTAATCTGTGCATCAGGATCATATAAACAGTAACCAGGAACAAAAAAATAGAGCAGAAGACAATCACACACAAGAACACAAGATATAAGGTGGAAACCCAATGTGGGTGAAAAACCACCTGCTGCAATATGTCTCTATCTTTTCAATTAGAAACTTCTTTTTACAATGATTCTGTACTGGTGCAGTCCTTTACCAGTACGCAGGCTACTACCTGCAGAGAGCTACAACCCTCTCTTGTTTTCCAGCTTCTCCTGGAAGGGAGCTACAACTCCCTTAGTTCTTGTACTAGTTGAGATACTAGTACATAGGCTACTACCTGCAGAAGACTACAACCTTCTCTTCCTTCCAGGGACCACGTTTCATAAATTTTCAGGCTGGATCCACAAATAACATCAATCAAACATCAAGAATTTCTACATCAACCAATCACCTTTTCATCAATCAAAACTGAGTCAAAATAAACACTTCTTTGACGACTGTACCCAGATCATAATAACAGTAATCACACCCCACTTCTGAACCCAGAACACTGTAGCAATAAACAGAAGCCTCTAGAACATAAATCAAGAGATGCATGCTACTTCACTATTCAGAAACCTGCGTATAGATCTATGAATTCATTCTTTCAAATATTCAGATATTAGTTAACCGAGATTATCATATTTATAGATCAAGCATGCGCCACATATCACAGATCAAAATCATATAGAGATAGGACTATTCTAGCTTTAATATTTTGACCCATCAATAGAACTTTTCCTTCTCCTTGCGCTCAGGTTGCTTCTTCATTCAGATCCAGATCTACACCATAACCCAATCATAGTATTCTAGATCTAGCACTTTATCAGATATTCAATAATTTAGAAGATGCCTTGCCAAATGATCTCCTTCCTCTTTTATAGCCTTAGGCATTTCACAATACCACAGACCAAATACCATAACAATTCAATACCATGGACCCAATACCTGGGATCAAAACTTTTGAATGCAATCCCATGGACCAAAACCATAGGATCAAAAACTGTCGGACTAATACCATGAACCAACCATAAGATTTCCCATGTGCATGCACTTTTCTCTGCATGAAAGTGCGTGAACTTTTCTCTGCATGAAAGTGCGTGAAATTTTCTCTGTGTGAAAGGAACTTTTCTCTACATGAAAGTGCATGAAATTTTCTCTTCATGAAAGGAAATTTTTCTGCATGAAAGTGCGTGAACTTTTCTCTGCGTGTAAGTATGTGAACGTTTCTCTGCGTGAAAGTCTGTGAACCAGAAAATAACTTTGCTACACTATAATTTATCATCTAAGATGAGTGGGTTGCCATCAAGTACAACATATGTATAATAATGCAAACAATCTCCCCCTTTGGACTTGATGGCAACAAGAGCCAATCAATCTCCCCCTTTGACATCAAGGGCAAAGGGGTGGACTACCATACTCCCCTTGAGTACCTGCTGAAAACTCTGAATGAGCTCCCCCTTTGTATATGCTCTGTGCTGAAATGTTGTCTGCAAAAAGATGTTCTATAAGAAAGAACATGACTCCATACATTATAAGTAACCTTCCTATCATCAAGACTCATACATACATCCGTCTCCCATCCAAGTGGGAATACACAAGATAGAAAAAACTCATTCATCCTACGCATAGTGGGGAAACCAAAATAGGTCGTTACATGACCTTGATATGAAAATAAGTACATGACATAGAGACAAGAACAACTATCAGCAGATTCAACCTTCAGACCAACACACATTGATCTACTCCACTAGAAAACTCTTGAGAAATCAAACCAAGGACTGCTAAGATAATGCCAACAATGCATCATTAGAAGAATATATGCTCCCCCTGAACCTGTGCCCGATGATCTATGATAGACCCATTCGACCCACATAGACCAACAAATGTACGTGTATCCACCTGCGTACAACAGACAAGATTCAACAGCAGGATGATGCATCAACAACCCCCAACTTTTGTCTGAGGTATTCAAATGTCTCCCTAGGCAATGGTTTGGTGAGTATATCAACAACTTGTTCCTTGGAGGGAACATACTCCAATTTGACCTTTTGTTCCAACGCTTGTTCCCGGAGAAAATGATACTTTATTGGCATGTGCTTGGTCTTTGAATGCATGACTAGGTTCTTTGAAATTTTGATTGCACTTGTATTATCACATAAGATGGAGATATGTGGAGTACAAGTGATTTGAAAATCCTGTAAAGTTTGCATCATCCAAAGGAGTTGTGTGCAACAAGATGCAACAGCCACATATTCTGCTTCAGCTGTAGATAAAGCAATCGAACTCTGTTTCTTGCTGAACCAAGATACTAATCTGGAACCCATAAAGAATGCACCACCACTAGTGCTTTTTCTATCATCCATGCTTCTAGCCCAATCTGCATCTGTATAAGCATGAAGAGTGAGATCCGCATCTCTAGGATACCATAGGCCATTTCTGCCCCAAAATCTGAGATTTTGGATGATTCTTCTGAACGTACATGGATGGAGTCTTTTCTTCTATCCTTATCTGTTCTTCTGGTGCCTCATTGGTCTCTTCTTTTTCATCATGAATCTGATTTGATGTAGATGGATAGTCCTCTTCATCTTTGAAATCTTCAGATCTTACCTGCCTAGGAGTGTTTTCATCTTCATCAACCACTACATCAATACTTTCAACAATTTTTCCAAGCTTTTTATTGTAACACTTGTATGCTTTGCTGTGGGGAGAGTAACCGGGAAGAATGCCTTGATCTGCTCTGGGTTCAAACTTGCCAAGATTTTCATCAATATTTTTGATGTAGCATTTACTCCCAAAAATTTTGAAATATTTTACCGAAGGAGTCTCACCATACTAGAGGTCATGAGGGGTTTGAGTGATGTTCACCCGGACATTTGTTTTGTTGAGAATAACAACTGCAGCAAATGCGGCTTCACCCCAGAAAGTTGCGGGAGTTCTAGACTCATCAAGGATAGCACGAGCCATTTGTTAAACCGTTCTGTTCATCCTTTCCACTACTCCATTTTGCTGAGGAGTCCTGGCTGTAGAGAATTCTCTTCTTATTCCATGTTATTCACAAAAATTGAAAAATTCATTCGAGGTAAATTATCCTTCTCGATCAGACCTAAGGCATTTGATTTTGTGATCTGATTCATTCTCAACCAAAGCTTTGAAGGATTTGAATTTTTCGAAGGCTTCTTCTTTGTGCTTCATCAGTCCTATCCAAACCATCCTTGAGTAGTCGTCAATGAATAATATAAAGTATTCTTCTCCCCGAGGCGACCTTTTCCTAGATGGAACACATACATTAGTATGGAAAAGCTCAAGTGGCCTGCTAGCTAATCCTTCCTTCTCGGGGAAGTTAGTTCTGGTTTGCTTACCAAACTGACATAATTTGCATATTGTATTATCTGGAATTCTGATGTCTGGAAGACCACGAACTGCCTGGTATTTGCATGCTTTCCTTATCTGTGAGAAGCTTAGATGCCCCAACGTCCAGTGCCATAGCCAGTGTACATCATTCTTGCTCAGATAGCATTTTTGTTGTCCTTCTTTGAATATGTATAAATTATTTGGAGTTCTTATGCCTTTGATCACTATTTCTCCTGTATCAAGATCACGAACACTACATCCATTTGATCGAAATATTACCTCTGTTCCTTAATCGCACATCTAACTGACAATCAATAGATTATGATTTAAGCCATCAACATACAGAACATTTCCCGCTTTGACCTTTTCTTTTAAAAGAAAAAAACCTTTACCTTTTATGAGTGCAGGCGTGTCATTTCCAAATGAGACCTTCTTCTCCTTCTCCAAGGCACTATATGACTGAAGTTTTTCTTTATCACCTGTCATATGTTTTGAACATCCACTGTCGATGTACCATTGATTTTCCTTCCCTTCTGCATATAAGGCTATACCACATCTTTCTGGTTGTGGTTCTTTCATTCTCCATGTTTTGATATTTGAGGCTTGCTCCTTCCGAGTTGTCTACCGAAACCTACTCCTGCATTTAGAATCTTCATGAGCAAAATTATTACAAATAGAACATTCTATTTAATTTTCAAGAGCAGAAAAGTTATTGTAGGTCCTTTTCATGATTCCATTCATACTCATCTGTTTTTTGATTTTCTCTAGTCATGATAGATTTGTAGGAAACACACTGAGCTGCTTTGTGTCCAAAGTTGTGACAAGAGAAACATTGGCCGTTGAAGAAATTCCTGCAATTATCAACTCTCCGGACTGAACGATTGTAGTTTTCATTGACATTCATTCTTGAGACAAATTGAGAATGATTTACCTGAGGTCTGTTGTAGCTTCTGTTTATCCTTGAAGCATATTTCCCCTGATTTACTTGGTGATCTCTATTCATTCTTGAAGAAAAATGTCCCTGATTTACCTGGTGAGCAGCATTGTGTCGTTGCTATTGATTGTCAATTTTTTCACTTCTCCTTGCTGCATCAATATAACTTTTGGAGGTGGATGGATTCTGTGCTTGAGATGCGTCTTCATTATATCCTAGACCTGTCTTGATTAGCGGAGAATGTTGTGCTTTGATAATCTCATCTAACATTTCAGATCCTTTAACAAATCTAAGATTAAGAGCTTTAGTTTTCTCAATCTCTTTTCTAAGTCCCACTATTCACATTCTAACTTTTCATGATGTTTTTCACTTTCAACCAATTGGAATTGTAGAGTATCAATAATCATATTTTTCTCTTCTAAACAAATTTTGAGTTTAGAAATATCTTCAGAAAGACCTTCTTCATCTATAGCATCCATGAAATCATCATCTTCAAAAGCCATTAAAAGTATATACTTATTACCTTATTCATCTTCATCATTATTTGAAAATCCATCATTGTCTTCATGAGTGTAATAGGTTTTCTTATTTACATTCTGTTTCTTGTTCCATCTAATAGGTTCCTTACTTTTATGAGGATACTTGGCAGCATAGTGACCGACTCTTCCACAAGCAAAACATTTGAAAGGTAACTTACCTCTGAATCTTCCAGCACCCCATTGAAGGTTCTTGAAAAAATTTGATTCTTCCTCTTCTTCTGACATATGTCATGAGTCATAAGAATCTCCTTTTCCTGAGGCCTTGAATGCGGCTTCTCTTCTATCTGATGGTCCCCCTTTCCTCATTTCATAAGAGGTTAGAATTCCGTGTAGTTGCGACATGGTAATTTTCTGTAGATTCTCCTTTTCTTCCATTGCAAAAGCTTTTGATTCAAACTTAGAAGACAAAGATCTCAGAACCTTTTCAACCACAACAGCCTCTTTTATTTCTTCGCCCAAAATTTTCATACAATTAACAATCTCATCTATGCGTAAGAAATAGTTAGCCACACTTTCATCATTGTACATTCTGAGATTTTCATATTGAATTCTGAGGGTTTGAAGTTTTTCTCTTTTTACCTGTTCATCTCCTTCATAGCTCAGAACGATCTTGTCCCATATTTCTTTTGCGGTTTTATACTGCATAACCTTGACAAATTCTGATTGAGATAGGCATCCTAATAGCGTATTGACAACCTTTGCATTAGTTTCAAACTGCTTCTTCTCAGCCAGATCTGTAGGAGTTGCTGATGGAAAAGTGTACCCTGTATCTATGATATCCCAGACTTGTGTACCAAGAGATTGAAGATAGGCTATAACTCTTACCTTAAAATACATGAAGTTGGTCCCATTAAAAATTGGTGGCCTGATTGATGCTTCTCTCTCGTAGTTGCTCATGATGATAGATCTTCCTTCAAGAAATCAAGCTTCTTCTAAAGGACCCGCTCTGATACCAATTGTTGGAAATAATACTGAGGGGGGGGGGGGGGTGAATTAGTATTATCAGGTCAATTATTTTCTTTTTCAAACCCAGAACATATACGCTACTTCAGTTAGAGAAAACCGCGTATATATGCAACTACAGATAAGGAAATCCGCGTATACCATACAGACTTATAATTTAAAATATTCTACAGATGTTGAACATTAATCTGTGCATCAGGATCATATAAATAGTGACCAGGAATAGAAAAATAGAGCAGAAGACAATCACACACAAGAACGCAAGATATAAGGTGGAAACCCAATGTGGGTGAAAACCACCTCCTGCAATATGTCTCTATCTTTTTCAATTAGAAACTTCTTTTTACAATGATTATGTACTGGTGCAGTCCTTTACCAGTATGCACGCTGCTACCTGCAGAGATCTACAACCCTCTCTCATTTTCCAGCTTCTCCTGGAAGGGAGCTACAACCCCCTTAGTTCTTGTACTAGTTGAGATACTAGTACGCAGGCTGCTACCTGCAGAAGACTACAACCTTCTCTTGCTTCCAGGGACCACATTTCATAAATTGTTAGACTGGATCCACAAATAACATCAATCAAACATCAAGAATTTCTACATGAACCAATCACCTTTTCATCAATCAAAACTGAATCAAAATAAACACTTCTCTGACGACTGTACCCAGATCATAATAACAGTAATTACACCCCACTTCTGAACCCAGAACACTGTAACAATAAACAAAAGCAGCTAGAACATAAATCAAGAGATGTACGCTACTTCACTATTCAGAAACCTGCGTACAAATCTATGAATTCATTCTTTCAAACATTCAGATATTAGTGAACCCAGATTATCAGATTTATAGATCAAGCGTGCGCCACATATCACAGATCAAAATCATATAGAGATACCACTATTCCAGCCTTAAGATTTTGACCCATCAATAGAACTTATCCTTCTCCTTGCGCTCAGGTTCCTTGTTCATTCAGATCCAAATCTGCACCATAACCCAATCACAATATTCCAGATCTAGCACTTTATCAGATATTCAATAATTCAGAAGATGCCTTGCCAAATGATCTCCTTCCTCTTTTATAGCCTTACGCATTTCACAATACCACGGACCAAAAACCATAACAATTCAATACCATGGACCCAATACTTGGGATCAACACTTTTGGATGCAATACCATGGACCAAAACCATAGGATAAAAAACTGTCAGACTAATACCATGAACAAACCATAAGATTTCCCATGTGTGTGCGCTTTTCTATGCATGAAAGTGCGTGAACTTTTCTATGCATGAAAGTGTGTGAACGTTTCTCTTCATGAAAGGAACTTTTCTCTGCATGAAAGTGCGTGAACTTTTCTCTGCGTGAAAGGAATTTTTCTCTACGTGAAAGTGAGTGAACTTTTCTCTTCATGAAAGGAACTTTTTCTGCATGAAAGTGCGTGAACTTTTCTCTGCATGAAAGTCCGTGAACCAGAAAATAACTTTGTTGCACTATAATTTATCATCTGAGATGAGTGGGTTGCCATCAAGTACACCATATGTATCATAATGCCAACAGGGAATTGGTTCCTAGACCTAATGATAATAATGTCATAGGAACCAAATGGATATTCAAAAACAAGTTGAATGAAAATGGAGAAGTTATTAGAAACAAGGCCAAACTTGTTTGTAAAGGGTATGCTTAAAAAGAAGGTAGATACTTTGAAGAAACTTTTGCACTTGTTGCTAGACTTGAAGCCATAAGAATGTTCCTTGCTCTTTCTAGCTTTTAGAAGTTCAAAGTGTATCAAATGGATGTGAAATATGCTTTTCTTAATGGAGACCTAGAAGAAGAAGTATATATTAAGCAACCAAATGGATTCATCCTTGGAAATGATCCAAAAATTGTATGCAAACTCATAAAGGCTCTCTATGGTCTCAAACAATCTCCAAGGGCCTGGTATTATCGTCTTGACAAAAACCTTCATCAACAAGGTTTTTCAAAAGGATCAACTGATAACAATCTATATATAAAAATTGACAATGGTAAATTGCTAATACTTGTTGTGTATGTTGATGATATCATTTTTGGTAGCAATGAAGAAGCCATGAGTCGAAACTTTGCTTTGGTAATGCAAAAAGAATTTGAAATGTCCCTACTTGGTGAACTCACATATTTTCTTGGTTTACAAGTTCAACAAAATAAAGATGGTATCTTTTTATCTCAAATCAAGTATCTCAAACAGATCTTGAAAAAATATGGCATGGAAGATTCTAAACCGGTATGTACCCCTATTGTAACAGGATGTAGTCTCAGTTCAAATGATGAATCAACAACGATACATCAACCAACCTACAGATCCATGATTGGTAGTCTGCTTTATCTAACAGGTACCCGACCAGACATCATGCATGCAGTGGGAATAGTTGGAAGATTCCAAGTAAATCCAAAGGAATCACACCTTTAGGCAGTCAAATAGATCTTCAAATATCTTCAAGGAACACAAAATTTTGGTCTATGGTATCCTAGAGATACAGATCTAACAATTCATGCATATACAGATGCAGATTGGGCAGGAAGCATGGATGACAAAAAAAGAACTAGTGGTGGTGCATTCTTTATGGGTTCCAAATTAGTGTCTTTGTTCAGCAAGAAACAAAGTTCAATTGCATTATCTACAGCTGAAGCATAATATGTGGTTGCTGCATCTTGCTGCACACAACTACTTTGGATGTTGCAAACATTACAAGACATCCAAATCACATGTACTCCACCCATCTCCATTCTATGTGATAATACAAGTGCAATCAATATTTTAAAGAATCTAGTCATGCATTCCAAGACCAAGCACATACCTATCAAATATCATTTTCTCCGGGAACAAGTTCTTGAACAAAAGGTCAAATTGGAATACGTTCTCTCCAAGGAACAGGTTGCTGATATATTCACCAAACCACTGCCCAAAGAGACATTTGAATACCTTAGACAGAAGTTGGGAGTAGTTGATGCATCATCTTGCTGTTGACTCTTATCTGTTTCAGAGAACAATGCTTGCACATGTGTTTCATGAAGTGTATCCGCGTACATGCGTCGGTTGTTGTGGACACAGTCACGTATATGATGGTTTGAAGAATATCAGTGGGACAAACTCAGGATGAAAGGAGTTTGATATGGGTCTGACAATGATCATCTGACACAGGTTGAGGGGGAGCATATACTTCTAATAATGCATTGTTGGCATTATCTTAGAAGATCTTGGTACAATTTCATAGTTGTTTTTGATTCAGGTGGAACATGTGTAGAGGGAGATCATAGTTGCTGGTCTGGATGGTGATTGACAGTTATTGTTGATGATAGTTGCTGATGACTATCATATTCTTGTTTTAGATATTTAGTCTCTATGTCATATATTTTACTATCAAGGTCGTGTAATGACCTATTTTGTTTCCCCACTATTCCTGGGATGGATGATGTAATGTTCTGGTTTTATCATGCATAAAATTTTGGTATATCCCCACTTGGTTAGGTTGATGAGTCAATATTGGTATATCCCCACTTGTTTGGGAGATGGATGTATGTATGAGTCTTTGGTGATAGGAAGGTCATTTATGATTTATAGAGTCTTGTTCCTCTTGTAAGAAAATCTTTTTGCAGACCTTGCTTACAGTCAGGGGGAACATGGATAGCACTCTTCAGTAGATTAGAGAATTCAGCATGTACTCAGGGGGAGCATAACCCTTTTCCCTTGATGACAAAGGGGGAGAGTGACTTGGGTTTCCATCAAGTCCAAAGGGGGAGATTGTTGGCATTATGAACAGGCTTGGCACTATGACACAGGTATTGTCCTTGATGGCAACTCACTCAGATGACAGATCATAGTTCAGGCTCTCAGAATGAAGGAAAATAGGTATATGCAGGTTCTCCTTAACCAAGCAGTGTATACACGTGGGTTCTCAGACTAAAAGGCGCTTATGCGTATATAGGCACTTTCACGCAAGGAAAACCGTGTACATGTTGAAAAACTTGGTTTTGGTCCCTGGTATTTGGTCCTTGGTATTTTGACCCATGGTATTGGGGTATCTTGTCTGAAGTGTTGACCCCAGGTATTTGGTCCAAGGTATTGATTCTAAGTGGTTTTGGACCATGGCATTGAGTAAGGCCTAAGAATATAAAAGGAAGAGGAGATAATTAGGCAAAGGCACTCAAGTATTGGATATCTAATGAAGAGCAAGATTTAGAATACTAGTTATTGGGTTATGGTACATAGATGGATCTGAATCAAGGAGCAACCTGAGCGCTTGAAGAAGGATAAGTTCTATTGATGGGACAAGATCTTAAGGCTTGAAGAGAAGTACTTGTATGTGGTTTTGATCTTTTATTTGAATAATTAGCGCATGTCATAATCTGTAAATATGATGATCTGGGTATAACGGATGTTTGAATGGTTGTAAAGGTTAAATTATCTTTTACAGATTTGTACGTAGGTTCAGTATAGCACAGGCATGTATACATGCTGGTTAGGCATTTCAAAACAGTGTGTAGGCAGGTTTTCCTTAAGAAAAGTGTGTATGCACGCAAGTTCAACACATCGAAGTAGAGTACTCCTCATTTTATATATTTTAGCTACTTCTGTTTGTTGTCGCAGTGTTCTAGGTTCTGGATTGGGTTCTGGTTACTGTTACTGTATTCTGGTTACAACATTCAGGAAAGTGATTGTTTGATTCAGTTTTGGTCGGTCCAAATGAGATTGGTTGATGTAGATAAAATTGATGTTATTGATGGATCCTGTCTGAAA
>APFE030872558.1:20000-65045 GCA_000404065.3 Pinus taeda
CTATAAATTGACAGAATGCCTACTCTCGTTTCATTATTTAGTGAACTCTTAATTTCAGTAAGACAATTTGTATTCAGAAAATAAAAAGGAAAATTCCTCTTTCTATTGTAATTCATCCTTACACTTATTGCTTTCGATAGCTGATGCATTTTCGTTTACTCTACAACGGTTAAAGGTTCACTATTGTCATTACTTCTATTATGCATCAATGTCTGCAAATATCTGAATATGCTAGGAATATAGAGGAAAGAAGAATATACTTATTAACTTTCAATAACAGAGCCTTATCAATAATTAAATTGCATGATAACTATTTAACTACATTGTAATAAAAACAAATAATATTTTCTTACTAGCATAGAGATACTACTTATATGTTTTTCTTACTGTAATAATAAACATGCAAGTATTTCCTTTGTCTGGAAGGCCTCACCACCCAACCACGGATTGGAAATTACTCCAAAATCCCCCTCCGAGCTCTTTCAACTCCTGTAAGTGGATAAAGGCAGTCTGGTACATTGGGAAACAGGATTGTGTCTAGCCCCAAGTCTCGTACCCTTCGACTGTTATCCACTATCTCTTCCCACTCACTAATTCGTCCAACTCAAGGAAATCTATCCATAGTATAGCACTTCTTCTACTTTTTCCAACACCCTAGGGTTCTGTCATTTTCCCTTTTGAAGGAAAAGATGAGCAACTTCTTGTAACGGTTTCAAGAGTTATTTAACTGATTCTTATGTCTTTTTACAAACTAATCAATTTATTTTAATTAATAATTAACAAAATAAGTTCTGAATTTTCAACCTAATTCATTAACAATCCAGGTTAAAACAGAATAAAATTGACAGTAATAAGTAAATGGCAGTTCATCATTGGGTGTTACCCATGAACGAGACATTTCAAGTGACATGGTTTCCCGTGAATAACAATAGTGATGACCTCTGCATTCCCGAATAGTAGTCAACTACGATTTTACTCATTACTCATTTGATAGCTAAATTATGATACATTTTCTTGTTGTGTAAAAAAAAAAAAAACTATTAAATTATAAAAATTAAAAATATTTTAGTAAAATATAAATTAATATTTAAAAATAAAAAATTAAAAAACCAATATTTTTATTAAATAAAAAATTAATATTTTAATATATTGATAAAGTGAAAATTTCATTTTTACAAACTACGGTCTAAATTTCTAAATGAGATTAGTTCTTCAATGAAAAAAAACAAAACAAAACAAACATATTTAACTACACTGAAATTACATTTTGATTTTTTATTATTATTAATTTAATGGAATCATTACATGTAAATAATAATAAGTTTATGTAACATATAGAATTTGTCCAAGATTAAATGAAATTAAAATTTATGATATGCAAATAATATTAACTTTATCTTATTGGTATTTATTAAGATTAAAAATATGTGCTTTTTAAATTATATATTTTATGAAGGTAAAAAATGAGTTCTTTTTAAGTGATATATTTATTAAAGTTGAAAATAAATGCTTTTTAAATGATATATTTGAAATTGTGATAAGTAAATTTTGAAAAAAGTAAATTAATATATTTTAAGAAAAATTAATAATATATTTTTAATAAAAAAATTAAGATGTTATATGTGTGGGGAGAAGATTTATATTTAATTAAATTTTAATGTTTGTAGGTTTTTTTGTATAGACTGCGAATTTTCATGAGGCAAAAAAGCTCCACATCTAGAGGACTTATAACTATTTGTGGATTAGATAAATAGAAAGGCTGGAATTTTCGCTCCATATTTTTTTATATTGAAAGCGAAATAAGGAGACGTGAATGGTTTTCTCATCACATATATAGAGACTTGAACTCTCTGGTTGTTTGGGCGTTCATGATTGTTAGGTAGTTTTGGAAATCCATGAGTACTTTGAGGGATAGGCCTTGGAGGTAGTATCATTAGAAATATGATGATATTATGAGTTAAAATGATGGTGAAGAATTTCATGATTGTTAGGCAGTTTTGGAAATCCATGAGTACTTTGAGGGATAGGCCTTAGAGGTAGTAGCATTAGAAATATGATGATATTATGAGTTAAAATGATGATGGAGAATTGAGGACCTATCGTTCATGATTATTAGGTAGTTTTGGAAATCCATAAGTACTTTGAGGGATAGGCCTTGGAGGTAGTAGTATTAGAAATCTAATGATATTATGAGTTAAAATGATAATGGAGAATAGAGGACCTTTTTGTTTTATGTAGATTAATATTTCTTTATCTTTTGAAGCTTTATGCAAATATACTTTACATGATGTATATTTCGATATCTATATATATATATATATATATATATAGAGAGAGAGAGAGAGAGAGATTTGCTCAATAACTTTTGTTTCACTAACTAAAACTTATACCCTTTAATTTTAATTTGATTGAGCTTAGCTTTAAGAGATTTGTTGCATTATGCTACTGAGAGATGTTGTTAACATAACATTTAATAGGATCACATTTAAAAAAAATCTAATTAAAAAATAATAATAAATCACAAGTTTGTTTATGATCATGTGGATAGAATTAGTTTCCTAAGCCACGATTTTGGAAGAGATGATAAGAGTTGTTGGTAAGTAAAATGGAAAGCTATTGAGTATAAAGGAATGAAACATACCCCTTTTCTCTCACTATACACACACAAATAAGTTTTTGAACAATCTAATATTTTTTAGTATGTGTCTTACATTCACATTGTGGGCTTTAATTCTTTTAAGATTTATTTAGAACTTATGCATTTTAGGACAAGAAATATTCAAAGATAAAAAAACTAATGATACTACAATAATGATAAATATTACACACATAAAGAAAGACAATAAAAATGTTGAATTCTTACTATCATTAACAATTTTTTAATTATTTTCTATATTCATATGATTAGAGATTAATTAAATAAAAATTCAAAAAATATATATTTTTTAATCTTACTGGTCATTTTATTTATTAAGACTAAAAGTAGAAAAATTACATAAAAATAATAATAAAATATTATAATTTACAATTTAATAAAAATGAAAGAAATTTAAAATATATTATTTATGGAATATTAAAAAAAAACATTCTAACAATATATATTTTAAAATGATATATATTTATTTAAACACCTAAAAAATTAAACTATTTAATAAAACAATTATGTTATTAATAATCTCTAAATTGAGTCAAATTGTTTTACTACATAGTTTGCAAAATTTGGTTTTGCAACTAAACCTTATCCAATGTGTTTTTGATGGCTCTCCAACTGCTCTTCCTATGACTAATGCTAGTGGAGGGAGTGGATCTCCTTTGTACAACAAGACATAGCCCAGAAGGGGTGAACTCCGTTATCAAATTGTTGTTTTGTGATGTTGCTTGTTGTATATTTTTTATTGTTAAAATAATTAACATTTAATTTAGTTTATGTGCTTTTGCAATATCGATCCATTTCCCATAAGACATAAACTATCTTGAAAACTTTACACGAAACCTTGAATTTTTAATTCCAGATCAGTTTGGTATCACAACATTGTTGTTTTGAAGGTTTGATGGTTTTTGTAAGTGTTTTTCTTGAATGATTACAAGGTCTAAATTGAAAAGAGGAGACAGAGTACTTGAAGAACCAAACCCTCAAATTGGTTGAAGGAGGACACAAACTCCACAAGTCATGGCATAAGAAAAATGACACAGACCAGAGTTGATTTCATAGGAAGAGAGAGGTTTCATAAATACTTTCTATGATATGACAGAGGTGGTGAAAGTGTTCTATAGTGTCCATATCCACCTCCATCCTCACCTCCTTCTTCCCATAGACCTACTCCTCCTACATCTCCAAGAGGACATGCTAAGTCACCTCTCTTAACCTTTATGTCAAGTTTGAATCTTACAAAGATCCAACTTGATTCTCCTCATTTGGAAAGTGCAACCCTTATCGGATGGAAGGCCAAAACTCAAGAATATTTGAAGAAAAGTGCTAAAATTATCTCTTATTGGAATGATTTTATAGTTGCGTTATGAAGACAATTTTATCCATTAGCTTACATGAAAAAAGAAATTATGGATTGGAAAATTTTTAGACAAGCTAAAGGTTAGAGTGTTCAAAGTTACACACAAGAATTTAGAAGAGATTTAATCTTGGGTGTTGATTTGTCTTCACAATATACTCTCCTTGAGTATATAGTTGGATTAAGTAGTTATTTGAGACATACTATACTTATTTTTAATCCCACAAATCTAGATGAAGTATTGATGCAAGTTCAACCTGCATATACCCAGGATTCTTTCTTCCCGCTCATGCATATAAAAGCAAGACATGCATCCCAGCATTCCATAAAGTGTCTACAAAGCTTTCATTCAAACTTTCCAAACTTCCTCCCATAAACACCGTTACTTGTCACCACTAAATTGATTAAACGTTATTTCAGAAAATAAACTGCGTTCACAACCATTTCACCTTGTTTGTAAATCAAAGTCCGAGACCAACAGATGTCTTCATGGCGCATGCGCTCTCCTTAAAAATGTAGCTGACTTTACTTGTTGGAACCTTGCCAAAGTCGAAACGCACTTCCCTCTTGTGCTGCCTTTCAACTGGACCATTGTCTCACGAAACAGATATCAAATGAGTGGAAAAACCCGTAATATCTACAGCGGCATCTTCAAGCCGGACAGTCATCAAACCATTAAATATGAAAGTCCGGGAATTGGGAACGAACGGCTTTGTTCCAAGCTTAATATCTTCCGATGGTGCGATCCCATCAATAAACGCTGCAACACAATGCAACTCTGAAGCTCCAATTCGTAAGCTGTGCTTACGCAAGCACTACAGGCATATCCATTCACCAAAGACCAGACATATTCACATGCCCATCCATGCATGAAGTATTTGTATCCATAGAAATCGAAAACAACTCGTATGAAATATATAATTCTCAGGCAATGATTGTAAAGTTTAATAAGCATACAAATATTTTAATAAACATACGCGCCATTCACCTTATTATTATGTTAATAAGCATACAAATTGTGCCAAGTCAAATTGAGACTGCCGCTAATATATGGTGTGAAACCCTCAAACTGGAAAGGCAGGGACGTTATCAAACAAATTCACGCCCAGCACTTATGGTATAATGTTGAAACCGCAGGTGCATCCAGAGTATCAATGGAAACAAAACAATCTAATTGTTCTAACACCCGCAGTAAGGTACCGAGCGAATAATTGATGCAATTTAACCTCTAACGACACAACACAATCCATTATTGGAGACATGCATTTACCCTAACAGAAATTCATGGAACCCTTACAAATACCGAGAGGAATTTTCATTCATAATGCTTCTAGCACGCCTCCCCTCTTTGATGAGAGCTTTAGCTGCTTCATTCATTTATAATAATAATGGATATGTACATAAAGGATAGATAAGACCTTATCTCCTAGGAAAAGCAAGATTTTTTCCTTTTTTATACAATGACTTAAAGCTGGAAGCTTTATTCCCTAATTTTTATCCTAATTTTAACTAAAAAATCATAGAAATTCTATCCCCATTTTATTCCATATTTACAAATGAAGATGTTCTAGATGCTCCCGCATCATATGCAAAGTGCAGCAGATACCACTAATGATGGACTGCTTGTTGGTTCCAATGACAGTCTTCCTAGTTTGTTTGCAATATCTTCTATATCTTGGTCACGGTCTCTTGTCAAGTCTCTGAGGTCATCAATCATTAAATCAACAGTTTCTTTCGGTGTAAATTTTTTCTATATGGCTGTATACTCAGATTAGCATTAGATGCCTTTACATACACAAACTAAGCCTCAGAAAAACAGAGGTTCTGCTATCAGTAATTTAGTTTTAGCATGACGGATATCCATGTCAAAATCCCAACACACAGCTATCATGGAACCCTTGTGATTGACTGTCACTAATTTATAACACTTCCGCCTTCGCTGTAATTGAATATCCACCCACCGTTCTCAAGAATGAAAACACGGTATAATGAATTGTGCGCACAGAGCTTTTGAACGCATACACCTTATAATATTATAACAACATGCCATATAAGAATCGAACGCACATACATTATAAGAGTTTGTAACATTATAACAATACACCACCGTAGCGGAATTATGGTGCGCTGTCATACAATATCCACCATATAGCCTGCTCTGTATATTGCGTTTCAATAGCCATGGTACACAGTTAAGTGCCACATCGTTTCAATGTAGTTCCACAGCATTTTCACGTAAATCTACAAACATACATGTAATACAATATGATGGACAGCGCACAGTGCACGCACAACTATTCTAAAGCACACCCAAATCTGTCTATTAATTCATAAAACAATGAACTGCGCGGAAGATGTATATTCCTTATTACATAGCCAAATACATATATTCTCCTCCACGGATCCGCGCTCCCATTTACAATCCACGACACTGGTTACATTGGAGAGCTGCGAAAATACATTCATTCTTCCTATTGTTCATGCATAAAAAAATTCCTAATTCTTGACTTTTACATGAGAGGAAATCTTTCCTACTTGGCGGCTCCAATTCCTTTTTTACTCATAATGTAAATCTTTATTTAGTACAAAAGCGGATTTTTACCTAATAATTTAAGCTTTTTACCATTTAGTAAGTTTTATTCTCCATGATAATCCTACTTTTAGAGAAAAGATAGCATGTTTTTTTTTTCCTATTTTTAACTGAGAAAAAAAACATATTTTTAACTGGAAAAAAAACATAGAAAGTGCAGGCTTTTCTCTGAGTCGTCTGCTCCTGCATCAGACTCCCAAGGTTGAAAATGATCATGATCTCCCGATCATGGTTTTTTTATCTTGTCCGCCTGGATCCCATACTTTATTCTGCAAGTCCTCATCTGCTGTTACTTGCTGCCTTTCTCCAGGTCTCCATATTTTATGTTCTCTTGCTCCATTAGTTGCACTTTCATAATCTGTCTCTGTTTTCATCTTGCTGCTGCTTCCGCTGCTTCTCTTCCTTGCTGATGTTTCCTGCTGAGATGCTTTTAACATGAATTTTCTAATGAGCTCAATTTCTTTGTTCAATAATTCTTCAAACTATTGATTTCTTGCTACTTGCTGAGCTAAGATGGCTTGCTCAGTCTGTCTTGTTACCTGCTGACTTCTTGCTCTTATTCTTGTTTCTGTTCCGACTGCCACCCAATCATCCATACCCTCTTGTCTTCTGGAATAGAAAACTTCTTCTCCCTGCATTTGACTACTCAACTGAGTCAAATGTTCTGCAACAATACATGTATTCACAAAACACTTGTTAGAATAAAAACCATAACGCATCAGTGCCTTGTACTCCTTTGCCAGCATCTCAGTATACTGTTCTGAATCCTCAATTATCAGCACATCAGTATGCTGATCCAAACTTCTCAAAGAATCCTTTGAAGAATTCTCAAGACTGTAAACCAGTCTTCCTCCCATGTCATCTGTGTCCATGGCAATTTCCTGTATTTGTTCACTGTATTGAACTCTTCCATCTGATGCAAGTTCAACCTGCATATACCCAGGATTCTTTCTTCCCGCTCATGCATATAAAAGCAAGACATGGATCCCAGCATTCCATAAAGTGTCTGCAAAGCTTTCATTCAAACTTTCCAAACTTCCTCCCATAAACACCGTTACTTGTCACCATTAAATAGGATGTTTATTTCTCCGAATTTTAAAATCCCAATCCTAATAGAAATATGTGTGCACAGGCAAACATTATACCATCAAATACCACGCTGTTCCAATATATATATCAAACTAAATTGATTAAACGTTCTTTCAGAAAATAAACTGCGTTCACAACCATTTCACCTTGTTTGTAAATGAAAGTCCGAGACCAGCATATGTCTTCATGGTGCAGGCGCTCTCCTTAAAAATGTAGTTGACTTTACTCGTTGGAACCTTGCCAAAGTCGAAACGCACTTCCCTCTTGCGCTGCCTTTCAACTACACCATTGTCTCACGAAACAGATATCAAATGAGTGGAAAAACCCGTAATCTCTTCAGCGACATCTTCAAGCCGGACATTCATCAAACCATTAAATATGAAAGTCCGGGAATTAGGAACGAATGGCTTTGTTCCAAGCTTAATAGCTTCCGATGTTGTGATCCCATCAATAAACGTTGCAACACAATGCAACTCTGAAGCTCCAATTCGTAAGCTGTCCTTACGCAAGCACTACAGGCATATCCATTTGCCAAAGACCAGACATATTCACATGCGCATCCATGCAGGAAGTATTTGTATCCATAGAAATCGAAAACAACTCGTATGAAATATATAATTCTCAAGCAATGATTGTAAAGTTTAATAAGCATACAAATAATCTAATAAACATATGCGCCATTCACCTTATTATTTTTTTAATAAGCATACAAATTGCACCGAGTCGAAGTGAGACTGCTGCTAATATATGGTGTGAAACCCTTAATCTGGAAAGGCAGGGACGTTATCAATCAAATTCACGCCCACCACTGATGGTATAATGTTGAAACCGCAGGTGCATCTAGAGTATCAATGGAAACAAAACAATCTAACTGTTCTAACACCCGCAGTAAGGTACCGAGCGAATAATTGATGCAATTTAACCTCTAAATACACAACGCAATCCATTATTGAATACATGCATTTACCCTAACAGAAATTCATGGAACTCTTACAAATACTGAGAGGAATTTTCATTCATAATGCTTCTAGCATGCCTCCCCTCTCTGATGAGAGCTTTAGCTGCTTCATTCATATATAATAATAATGGATTTGTACATAAAGGATAGATAAGACCTTATCTCCTAGGAAAAGCAAGATTTTTTCCTTTTTTACACAATGACTTAAAGCTGGAAGCTTTATTCCCTAATTTTTATCCTAATTTTAACTAAAAAAGCATAGAAATTCTATCCCCATTTTATTCCATATTTACAAATGAAGATGTTCTAGATGCTCCCGCATCATATGGAAAGTGCAGCAGATACCACTAATGATGGACTGCTTGTTGGTTCCAATGACAGTCTTCCTAGTTTGTTTGCAATATCTTCTATATCTTGGTCTCGGTCTCTTGTCAAGTCTCTGAGGTCATCAGTCATTAAATCAACAGTTTCTTTTGGTGTAAATTTTTTCTATATGGCTAACTACTCAGATTAGCATTAGATGCCTTTACATACACAAACTAAGCCTCAGAAAAACAGAGGTTCTGCTATCAGTAATTTTGTTTTAGCATGACGGATATCCGTGTCAAAATCCCAACACACAACTATCATGGAACCCTTGTGATTGACTGTCACTAATTTATAACACTTCCGCCTTCGCTGTAATTGAATATCCACCCACTGTTCTCAAGAATGAAAACAGGGTATAATGAATTGTGCGCACAGAGCTTTTGAACGCATACACCTTATAACATTATAACAACACGCCATATAAGAATCGAACGCACATACATTATAAGAGTTTGTAACATTATAACAATACACCACCGTAGTGGAATTATGGTGCACTGTCATACAATATCCACCATATAGCCTGCTCTGTATATTGGGTTTCAATAGCCATGGTACACGGTTAAGTGCCACATCGTTTCAATGTAGGTCCACAACATTTTCACGTAAATCTACAAACATACATGTAATACAATATGATGGACAGCGCACAGTGCACGCACAGCTATTCTAAAGCACACCCAAATATGTCTATTAATTCATAAAAAAATGAACTGCGCGGAAGATGTATATTCCTTATTACATAGCCAAATACATATATTCTCCTCCACGGATCCGCGCTCCCATTTACAATCCAAGACATTGGTTACATTGGAGAGCTGTGAAAATACATTCATTCTTCCTATTGTTCATGCATAAAAAAATTCCTAATTCCGGACTTTTACATGAGAGGAAATCTTTCCTACTTGGCGGCTCCAATTCTTTTTTTACTCATAATGTAAATCTTTATTTAGTACAAAAGCGGCTTTTTACCTAATAATTTAAGCTTTTTACCATTTAGTAAGTTTTATTCTCCATGCTAATACTACTTTTAGAGAAAAGATAGCATGTTTTTTTTTTTCCTATTTTTAACTGAGAAAAAAAACATATTTTTAACTGGAAAAAAAACATAGAAAGTGCAGGCTTTTCTCTGAGTCGTATGCTCCTGCATCAGACTCCCAAGGTTGAAAATGATCATGATCTCCTGATCATGCTTTTTTTACCTTGTCCGCCTGGATCCCATAATTTGTTTTGCAAGTCCTCATCTGCTGTTACTTGCTGCCTTTCTCCAAGTCTCCATATTTTATGTTGTCTTGCTCCATTAGCTGCACTTTCATAATCTGTCTCTTTTTTCATCTTGCTACTATTTCCGCTGCTTCTCTTCCTTGCTGATGTTTCCTGCTGAGATGCTTTTAACATGATTTTTCTAATGAGCTCAATTTCTTTGTTCAATAATTCTTCAAACTGTTTATTTCTTGCTACTTGTTGAGCTAAGATGGCTTGCTCAGTCTGTCTTGTTACCTGCCGACTTCTTTCTCTTATTCTTGTTTCTGTTCCGACTGCCACCCAATCATCCATACCCTCTTGTCTTCTGGAACAGAAAACTTCTTCTCCCTGCATTTGACTACTCAACTGAGTCAAATGTTCTGCAACAATACCTGTATTCACAAAACACTTGTTAGAATAAAAACCATAAGGCATCACTGCCTTGTACTCCTTTGCCATCATCTCAGTATACTGTTCTGAATCCTCAATTATCAGCACATCAGTATGCTGATCCAAACTTCTCAAAGAATCTTTTGAAGAATTCTCAAGACTGTCAACCAGTCTTCCTCCCATGTCATCTGCGTCCATGGCAATTTCCTGTATTTGTTCACTGTATTGAACTCTTCCATCTGATGCAAGTTCAACCTGCATATACCCAGGATTCTTTCTTCTCACTCATGCATATAAAAGCAAGACATGGATCCCAGCATTCCATAAAGTGTCTGCAAAGCTTTCATTCAAACTTTCCAAACTTCCTCCCATAAGCATCGTTACTTGTCACCATTAAATAGGATGTTTATTTCTGCGAATTTTAAAATCCCAATCGTAATAGAAATATGTGCGCACAGGCAAACATTATACCATCAAATACCACGATGTTCCAATATATATATCAAACTAAATTGATTAAACGTTCTTTAAGAAAATAAACTGCGTTCACAACCATTTCACCTTGTTTGTAAATGAAAGTCCGAGACCAACAGATGTCTTCATGGCGCAGGCGCTCTCATTAAAAAGGTAGTTAACTTTACTCGTTGGAACTTTGCCAAAGTCGAAACACACTTCCCTCTTGCGCTGCCTTTCAACTGGACCATCGTCTCACGAAACAGATATCAAATGAGTGGAAAAACCCGTAATCTCTATAGCGGCATCTTCAAGCCAGTCAGTCATCAAACCATTAAATATGAAAGTCCAGGAATTAGGAACGAACGACTTTGTTCCAAGCTTAATAGCTTTCGATGCTGCGATCCCATCAATAAACGCTGCAACACAATGCAACTCTGAAGCTCCAATTCGTAAGTTGTCCTTAGGCAAGCACTACAGGCATATCCATTCGCCAAAGACCAGACATATTCACATGCGCATCCATGCAGGAAGTATTTGTATCCATAGAAATCGAAAACAACTCGTATGAAATATATAATTCTCGGGCAATGATTGTAAAGCTTAATAAGCATACAAATATTTTAATAAACATACGCGCCATTCACCTTATTATTATTTTAATAAGCATGCAAATGGCGCCGAGTCAAACTGAGACTGCCGCTAATATATGGTGTGATACCCTCAATCTGGAAAGGCAGGGACGTTATCAATCAAATTCACGCCCACCACTGATGTTATAATGTTGAAACCGCAGGTGCATCCAGAGTATCAATGGAAACAAAACAGTCTAACTGTTCTAACACTCGCAGTAAGGTACCAAGCGAATAATTGATGCAATTTAACCTCTAAATACACAACGCAATCCATTATTGAATACATGCATTTACCCTAACAGAAATTCATGGAACTCTTACAAATACCGAGAGGAATTTTCATTCATAATGCTTCTACCACGCCTCCGCTCTCTGATGAGAGCTTTAGCTGCTTCATTCATTTATATAATAATGAATATGTACATAAAGGATAGATAAGACCTTGTCTCCTAGGAAAAGCAAGAATTTTTCCTTTTTTACACAATGACTTAAAGCTGGAAGCTTTATTCCCTAATTTTTATCCTAATTTTAACTAAAAAAGCATAGAAATTCTATCCCCATTTTATTCCATATTTACAAATGAAGATGTTCTAGATGCTCCCGCATCATACACCCAAGGTTGAAAATGATCATGATCTCCTGATCATGCTTTTTTTTTTATCTTGTCCGCCTGGTTCCCATACTTTGTTCTGCAAGTCCTCATCTGCTGTTACTTGCTGCCTTTCTCCAGGTCTCCATATTTTATGCTGTCTTGCTCCACTAGCTGCACTTTCATAATCTGTCTCTATTTTCATCCTGTTGTTGCTTCCGCTGCTTCGCTTCCTTGCTGATGTTTTCCGCTGAGATGCTTTTAACATGATTCTTCTAATGAGCTCAATTTCTTTGTTCAATAATTCTTCAAACTGTTGATTTCTTGCTGCCTGCTGAGCTAAGATTGCTTGCTCAGTTTGTTCTGTTACCTGCTGACTTCTTGCTCTTATTCTTGTTTCTGCTCCGACTGCAACCCTATCATCCATACCCTCTTGTCTTCTGGAACATAAAATTTCTTCGCCCTGTATTTGACTACTCAACTGAGTCAAATATTCTGCAACAATACCTGCATTCACAAAAGACTGGTTAGAATAAAAATCATAAGGCATGAATGCCTTGTATTCCTTTGATAGCATCTCAGTATACTGTTCTGAATCCTCCATTATCAGCACATCAGTATGCTGATCCAAACTTCTCAAAGAATCCTTTGAAGAATTCTCAGGACTGTCAACCAGTCTTCCTCCCATGTCATCTGCTTCCATGGAAATTTCTTGTACTTGGTCACTGTATTGAACTCTTCCATCTGCTGCATTTTCCCTGTCATATCCTGGATTCTCCAACCAGTATTCCAACAGTGCAATTTCCTTGTAGCATTGTTGAAGCACCACATCATAATTTACAGTCCCATTTATCTTGGCATCCTCTTTCTTATGTCCTCTACTGTGGCTTTTTGCTGAACCTCTGCTATGACTATTTGTAGTCATCTTCTTCTCGTTCTTTCTTCACGGGCTCGTTTGCAACAAGCCTCTGCAACAGCTAGTCCTCCTGGCTACAATCTTACCTCACTAAGCTCTCCTCACTTACTCTTTTGGTAAGCACGGGTCCTCCATCTGGAACCTCTTCCTGAGCAACACCTTTGCTCCCTCTAGGCTTCTGCAATCTCCCACACTCTCCTCAGAACACTTCAGTTGTTCTCTCTATCCAATTCCTTATTGGATTCTTCAGGTTCACTGCCACTTCTCTGCAACCATAAACTTCATTTAAAAATTTCAAATCAGAAAAATAATCTCACCTCTTAAGATCTTGCCTGATCTCGTCTTCTTCCCACTTCTGCAATTTTCTTCACTGTATTTGTGTATGCTGCATATCAAATTTAAAAATCAAAGAAACATACTTCAGCTATATTCATTCAAAAAAAGACTTCTTCACCAAAGTATTCCGGCTCTGATACCACTTGATGCAAGTTCAACCTGCATATACCCAGGATTCTTTCTTCCCACTCATGCATATAAGAGCAAGACATGCATCCCAGCATTCCATAAAGTGTCTGCAAAGCTTTCATTCAAACTTTCCAAACTTCCTCCCATAAACACCGTTACTTGTCACCATTAAATAGGATGTTTATTTCTGTGAATTTTAAAATCCCAATCGTAATAGAAATATGTGCGCACAGGCAAACATTATACCATCAAATATCACGTTGTTCCAATATATATATCAAACTAAATTGATTAAACGTTCTTTCAGAAAATAAACTGCGTTCACAACCATTTCACCTTGTTTGTAAATGAAAGTCCGAGACCAGCAGATGTCTTCATGGCGTAGACGTTCTCCTTAAAAATGTAGCTGACTTTACTCGTTGGAACCTTGCCAAAATCGAAATGCACTTCCCTGTTGCGCTGCCTTTCAACTAGACCATTGTCTCATGAAACAGATATCAAATGAGTGGAAAAACCCGTAATCTCTACAGCGGCATCTTCAAGCTGGACAGTCATCAAACCATTAAATATGAAAGTCCGGGAATTAGGAACGAATGGCTTTGTTCCAAGCTTAATAGCTTCCGATGGTGCGATCTCATCAATAAACGCTGCAACACAATGCAACTCTGAAGCTCCAATTCATAAGTTGTCCTTACGCAAGCACTACAGGCATATCCATTCGCCAAAGACCAGACATATTCACATGCGCATCCATGCAGGAAGTATTTGTATCCATAGAAATCGAAAACAACTCGTATGAAATATATAATTCTCAGGCAATGATTGTAAAGTTTAATAAGCATACAAATATTTTAATAAACATACGCGCCATTCACCTTATTATTATTTTAATAAGCATACAAATTGCGCCGAGTCGAACTGAGGCTGCCGCTAATATATGGTGTGAAACCCTCAATCTGGAAAGGCAGGGACGTTATCAATCAAATTCACGCCCACCACTGATGGTATAATGTTGAAACTGCAGGTGCATCCAGACTATCAATGGAAACAAAACAGTCTAATTGTTCTAACACCCGCAGTAAGGTACCGAGCGAATAATTGATGCAATTTAACCTCTAAATACACAACGCAATCCATTATTGAATACATGCATTTACCCTAACAGAAATTCATGGAACTCTTACAAATACCGAGAGGAATTTTCATTCATAATGCTTCTAGCACGCCTCCCCTCTCTGATGAGAGCTTTAGCTGCTTCATTCATTTATAATAATAATGGATATGTACATAAAGGATAGATAAGACCTTATCTCCTAGGAAAAGCAAGATTTTTTCCTTTTTTACACAATGACTTAAAGCTGAAAGCTTTATTCCCTAATTTTTATCCTAATTTTAACTAAAAAAGCATAGAAATTATATCCCCATTTTATTCCATATTTACAAATGAAAATGTTCTAGATGCTCCCGCATCATACACCCAAGGTTGATGCAAGTGGTATATGTATTTGGCTATGATGGACCGGTCTCTTGCTCTAATGACAGTCGCTCCAATTTGATAACAATATCTTCAATACCCGGCTCTATCTCCCTTGGATCATGCATTTATAATGGGATTGCATCTACATGCGCCCAACAATCAGAAACTAAACTCATACTGTAACTTCAACTTTGTAAGAAGATATCCATGAAAAATCTACGCACCACAATTTTGAGAAACTTTATAATTAAGCAGTCATCAAATTAAAAATATCCCGCACAAGCAGTTGAACATATACACCGAAAGTGCTTCAAAATAGAGACCATGCATATAGAACATAACCATTGCACAACAATTTTAATACGCATTACAATCTTCACCTGTAATATTATAATAATGCCCAACCTTTAACCTATTTCCTGTGAGCTATCCATACAGTATCCACCATGCAATTAGCGCTATCTACCGGTTTGCAACTCAAATTCTAAACGCACCGCTGTTTAAATATGTATTCAATTGATGACCAGAACACAGAGAATTTAAATACGCCAACCATCCTTAACTTGCCACGGGATTATGCTGCGCCTCAACACATTCATACACAGGGGGTTTGTTGCCACGGGTTAGTGCCACGCATTATTGATGCAAATTCAAATTTAAAGTTCCGCTGTCAGTAAATTCACACAGTTCTATCGTTTCCCATCGAAATTCTGAACGCAAGGTATTTAGAAATTACCACAGGCATATATACTCAATTGCTAAGGGGATAGCGCACGCACAGCTGTTCTAAGAGCACATTCAAGCCTTTTTTTATTCATCCAGACAAAAAGGAACTGTGCGGAAGATACACATCCCTTATTACATAGCCAAATACATATACCACTAATGATCAAGGGAATTTCTGAGATCTCTCATTTAAAACACTTTACAACGTAGATATCAAATGTGACTGCTATCAAGTGTTGGAACTACTACACCTACATGCAACTACATGCAACTGCATGCGGACTCTTAGTTAGAGCATGCAACTACAAGCAACTGCATGCGGACTACATGCCACTGCATGCGGACTCTTAGTTAGAGCATGCAACTACATGCAACTGCATGCGGACTCTTAGTTAGAGCATGGGATTGCATGCAAGATTCCTTTTGCATGATTTACTCCTTGATTTGCTCCTTCTTTAACTCCGCAACTGACTAGTTATCTCCGGAACTTGTTGTCGGTGTTGAGTCTTCTCATTGATCACCACTATAGTTCATTACCTTGGGATCTTCACCCAGTAATGCTATATAATGAGCATTGTAACATATTTTCTAATGAATCATTCTTTTCTTCTTTCAATTTTCTTTTAATGTTTTTTCTCTGCAAAGCTGTGTGTTGAACCTTTACTAGCTAGATTCATCTGTGCAGGTTTTCTAACACATTTACAATTACCACCCTTTTTCACCTTTCAGACTCAGGCAGGCAGGTAAGCTCCACGACTGTTCATGCGCAGGTGGGACTCAAGCGGGGAGAAGGCGACGTCAGTTGAAAATTCAAAGTTAGAGATGTGGCAGTTTCCTTCCTGGACATTTTAAATATGAAAACGAAATAAGTTTCTAGGACTATCTTGGACCCAATTATTCTGATGTGCTGGCAGTAGAGCTGGCGCAGGTGTTGGTGGAGGTGCTGGCGGTGGAGCAGGTGCAGGTGTTGGAGAAGGAGCTGGTGGTGGAGATGTTGGTGAAGGAGCTGGCGGTGGAGCGGGTGCAGGTCTTGGTAGAGGAGCTGGAGGAGGGTTTGGCAGAGGAGCCGGTGGTGGCGTAGGATGAGGATTCAGAGGAGGAGCTGGTGGTGGTGGAGGGCTCGAAAGCGGAGCCAGTGGTGCATTTGGAGGAGGTGCTGGTGGGGGTGTCAGCATTGGATTTGGACGTGGTTTTGGTGGTCGACTTGGTGTAGGCAGCAGTGTAGCGGGAGGATCTGGATTTGGCGGAGGTGCTGGTAGTTGTGCAGGCAGTGACGGCGAGCTCTCCTTCAAAACCTAGTAAGTTTTGAAATTACCTCACCTTAATTATTAATGGTATATCTTATTCAAAATGAGATTTAATTTTCAACATACAATTTTCTAAAATAAATAAATAGTTGATTTTCTCGTTCCTTTTAGTAAAAGAATGTTTTTCTCACTAAAACAAATTAAAATTTTGGATTAATTTGAGTTATCAGTCAGTTATGCAATTACATCAGGAAAGTGAAAATTTTATTTCATTGTGTTACAGGTTGGGAGATTCCGATTTGTAGAATATACATGCATTTTGTTGTTAGCATGTGATTTGCAACCATATATTTTGTTCTCAGTATAAATAAATTTTGTGTGAGCTTAATATCATAGAAATATCATATATATGGACCTACTAAATCATGGTGTCTATAAAGATCAGCCTAAAGAATGATTCAGATCATTATGTTTCAGAACTTTCCCTGCAAATATTCATGTTGGGATAAACTGTCCATTCAACTCAATATCTGGAAGGTGTTATGCTTATGCTCAGCTAATTTGTAATTGGCGATTCTAGATTCTCATAATGAAGTATGACAATTTTTTTCTACATATGCTATTTTTGTGTCTTTGTTATGCTTTTACTGAGTTGATTTGCATACTATTTTTGAGTTTGTATTATGCTTTTATTACGTTAATTTTCATATGTGGATTGTTTTTCTTGTTTTTTTATGTTTGATATGTAAATTATAGGGGAGAGATGTCTAATGTTGTGTAGGGATCAGTAAGTCAAACCAACAGAAATTAAGAGATATACAACCAATATTTAAATAAAAATAAATAATATTAATTAGAACTATGTTTTAATTTATGTCCAAAATTTCCCAAAACATTGACTGGGTCCACAACTGTCCATAAATAGTATCTTAATACTAAGAGTACAAATCATATTGATCCAACTAGAAAACAGATAAATCCTTCCAAAATGGTTTATTCAAAATGGTTTATTCCAAAAGTACAAAGTAGTAGTCACTTCAACCCCACTCATTAGATCTGAGGCTATGTATCCCAAATTAATATCCATACCTGCACATAATAAAAGTGAATGTATTTCACCCATAATTGTTGTGGTGTTCAACATTTAAAACCATCATGTTCAATAAATGACACCCAAACTAATAACTTCAATAAATGACACACAACCCATTCTATTTCTCATTAAAACACATCAAATCACATAGATCAACAAAAACCAAATTCTCATCCATTGGATCACATCCAAATCAATCTAGATCACACATTCAAAATGAAGTCAGTGCAATCCATGTCCATCCTTCCGAGTGCAATCCATGTCCATCCTTGCCACCAATTAAATTCAAGTGCAAAAAGCAATAAAAGAAGTTCAACCATTGTTGAAGTTGCATGTTTAGCATTCAAACTATTCACAAGCCCTCTAGACAATCCATCACAAAACATTTGATAGTATATTGAGGTTAGTTATTTCAATGACAACACATTTTTCTTACCGTTTTATTTTCATTTCTCACAATTTTATTTTAGTTTTCTTATAGTTTTATTTTCATGAAAATATATATATATTGTCTATTTTTCTGTGTTCTTAATCATTTTCAAGTTGATTGGAAAATATGACACAACCATAATGACTAGTATGGCTAGCTATAGATGAAAAAGAATAGAACTAGTGGAGCTAAACTTTAAATTGAACTGACAACTAAATATTCTAATCCTCAAACCACATATATTCATTTCTTCTTCTATTGAAAATAAATATTTCATTAAACTTTTTTCTTGAGTAAAAATAAGTCCAAAAATCAATGTGTGATACACAATCTAGATCAACATCTTAACCAAAAAAGGAACTAGGTGACAATTTTATAGTTGAAATTCCTCTTAGAGCTTCCTTCACGTCTGAAGAGTGTTAGCTATAGGAATAACAATAGTGTTGACATTAGATCTGTAAGTTGCCAAAGAAACCAAATGACAATTCAAGGATAGCCCCAACTTAAACAAGAAATGAAGAAGTTTATGAAGCATTATTGTCAACAATAAGTAGAGGGATATGCTCATAGTACCAGAAGAAGGTGGAAACCTAGGGAAAACTAGAAATGAAGAAGTCTATGAAGCATTACAGTCAACAATAAATAGATGGGTTTGCTCATATGACAAGAATATAGAAACCCAAATGATCTTTTGGGCAAATTCAATACTAAAAGCATGCAAATATGTGAGTAGAGACAAACATGATAATGATATCAAAAGGAATGAAAATGGCTTAGATGATAAGAATGCAGAAACCCAAATGATCTTTTCGGAAAATTCAATATTAAAAGCATGCAAATATGTGAGTAGAGGTTGACATGATAATGATATCAAAAGGAATGGAAACGATGCATCATTAAATCATTTGTCATGCAACCTAACAATAACTAACTTCAAGAAGATGGTAATGGAGGAGAAAAATAAGTTATGAATAGTATCCCATTTGAAGCAAAGTGTGAAAAGGCTTTAGTATATATCTTATGATGTAATTCATATATCTATGTAGGTTGGCATTTTTGTGGATTCTCTTGCATTGTCAAATATAGAGTTCTCTAGAAGAAAAATATAAATATGGTTCAGATCTTGGTACTTAGAGACCTAATGAAACTAAACAATATTGAAAAAATGAGGCTAAACAATTTAATTCAAATAACAGTCTATAAAAAATAACTAAACAAGATCAACACCTTAACCAGAAAGATCACTTTGTTTAGTTTAAATTTCTAGGATGTCTATGAGTGTCTCCAAAAGTGCCAGACTTTAAATGGAGACTTCACAGTTTTCAAAATTTAAGGATTAAATTCAATTGAAACAACAGTAAGCCAATGCACTTTATAGCTAGGTCCAAGAACACATCTAAGGCAACCCTTAGCAGCTGAACAACTTGCAAAATTACCATGACTTTCCAATCCAAACCTAGGATGTATGTGGTCACCACTTTCCAATCCAAACCTAGGATGTATGTGGTCACTATGAATAAAAATAATGACAAACATGAAGCTAAACAAATTAATTCAAACCACAGTAACTACTAGATCAACATCTTAACTAGAAAAGGAACTAGGTGTCACTTTTTATAGTTGAAATTACTCCTAGAGCTTCCTTTATGTCTAAAGAGTATTATCTATAGGAATAAAAACAGTATTGGCATTAGGTCTCTAAGTTGCCGAAGAACACAAATGAGAATTCAAGGATAGCCCCAAAGAAAAAAAACAATGCAGAAGTTTATGAAGCATTACAAGCAACAATAAGTAGAGGGGTATGCTCATAGTACCATAAGAAGGTGGAAACCTAAGGAAAAAAAGAAATTTAGAAGTTTATGAAGCATTACAATCGAGGGGTATGCTCATAGTACCATAAGAAGGTGGAAACGTGAGGAAAAAAAGAAATGAAGAAGTTTATGAAGCATTACAATCAACAATAGAAAGATGGGTCTGCTCAGATGACAAGAATATAGAAAACCAAATGATCTTTTGAGCAAAATCAATACTAAAAGCATGCAAATATGTGAGTAGAGGCAGACATGATAATGATATCAAAAGGAATGAAAATAGCTCAGATGAAAATAATGTAGAAACTCAAACGATCATTTGGGAAAATCCAATACTAAAAGCATGCCATTATGTCACTAGAGGCATACATGATAATGATATCAAAAGGAATGAAAATGGTGCATCAATGAATCATCTGTCATGCAACATAAAAATAAACTAACTGCAAGAAGAAGGTAATGGAGGATAAAATTAAGTTATGAACAGGATCCCATTTGAATCAAAGTGTCAAAAAGGATTTCGTATATATCTTATGATGTAATTCATATATCTATGTAGGTTGGAATTTTTTGTGGATACTCTTGCATTGTTCTTGTCTCGAAGAAAAAATATAAATATTGTTCAGATCTTGGTACTTAGACCCCTAATGAAACTAAACACTATTGAAAAACATGAGGTTAAACATTTTAATTCAAATAAAGATTTATAAAAAATGAACTAAACCAGATCAACACCTTAACGAGAAATATCACTTTGTTCAGTTGAATTTCCTAGGATGTGTGTGAGTGTCTCCAAAAGTGTTAGACTTTAAATGGAGACTTTACAGTTTTCAACATTTAAGGATTAAATTTAATTGAAACAACAATACACCAATGCACTTGATAACTTGGTCCAATAACACATCTAAAGCTACCCTCAGTAGCCAAACAACTTGCAAAATTACCATGTCTTCCCAATCCAAACCAAGGATGTGTGTGGTCACTATGAATGAAAATAATGACAAACATGAGGCTAAATAAATTAATTCAAACAACAGTAACTACGAGATCAACATCTTAACTAGAAAAGGAACCATGATAGTGCCAATGAAAACAAGAAATGCAGAAGATTATGAAGCATTACAGTAAACAATAAGTAGAAGAAGGTGGAAACGAGTAGTAGTTTTCCAAGTACAAATATAGTCATGGTATTTTCAGTGTAAAAACAAGCTATCATAACAACAATCGCTGATAATTTTGAAGACATAAAGCAAATTCATTCTATAGATTTGATTTTTCAAGGGTACTAACATACATGTTGATAATTGCCTGTAATAAAGCATAAATTTTTTTGGCTTGTATGAAAGCATAATTTTCAAATATTATTAACTAAAATCATGCAATAATTATGTTGGTTGTTGCATCTATGGAAAGAGTTAGTTATGTTAAGTGGCAGGAGAGTGACAAGGGGTGCCTAGCTACGATGCCCTTCGTCGAATGAGGACAGGACGCGTGATTTGAATGACAACAATGTTCCAAGGAAGTTGTTGAGGATGACCATGCAACTGAAGTTGATGTTGTCACACCATCACCCACACAGCCATCGTCAACAGTCGTCCAAGGTGAAAGTTCAACTAAAAATATCAGTGCTATAAGAGGTTGGAAAAAAAAAAAAAATGTTAGTTGCAATTAACGACATAGAGTTTAATGGATATTCAGTTTGGGCATCTGCAAAAAAGCATGGTATTCCTCCCTCATCAATACATTATTGGATAAATGGGTTGACTCATACAAAACGTAGTGGGCCTCTTACAATTATGACTAAAGAGGAGGAGGCTGAGGTGGTTGAGTGGTGTAAAGAGATGGCTCAATTGGAACATGGGATAGAGTTGATAGTACTCAAACCCACATTTGTTCAAATCTATCAAGGGAGGCCAAACCTATTCAAATATGGGTTTTCAATAAAACATGGTGGTTTGGGTTTTAAAAAAAAAGCATCCAGACCTTGTATTGTATATAGCTCGGGGCCTTGGCAGAGAGAGAGCATTAAATTTGCACCCTACAGTTGTATGTAAGTTCCATGACACTCTTTCTAGTGCTTAGAATAATATTCTTATGGTGCAGACTATATATGGAACTATGATGAAACAAGTTTATAGGCAGGAAGGAATTGACACTCTTTCTAGTGCTTACGATAACATTCTTATGGTGCAGACTATATATGGAACTATGATGAAACAAGTTTATAGGCAAGAAGGAATTGTGACATGCGGTTAATTGCCAAGAGAGGGAGTCAAAATGTGCCAAATATTTTTCCTAAGAGAAGGGAGTGGATAACTATTTTATGGTGTGTCAATACAATAGGTACTTCAATCCCAACATTTTATCTATTCGAAGGTAAAAATCAACTAAAAAACTTGTTGGGTGTGGAGCCTAATTATCTTCTTTATTCAGAGGTATCGCCGCATTGGACCCGAGTTCGTAATGGGGTGGCAATGTCACCCATATTTGCACGCCGCGAGAGGTTGTAAAATGTTGTAATTTCATAGTTAATCTGGGCCATTCATTAGGCAGAAATATGACGGTAGAAGTTATGTTTAATTTAGGTTTTTTCCCCTACAAGGCAACCCCTCACTATATATGAGGGAATTGTATAGAAACTATGTAGATGTGTATTCTAAGCGAGAAAGAGAGAGGAGATTGTGTGAAAGTGAAGAGGGAATTACAGGAGAACTGTTCTAGGTTGTATCTCTTCATTTTGCTAGATAATATAAAAGGAAAGACTGGCTATTTCTCCGTGGACTTAGCCAAAATTGGGTGAACAACGTATATTTGTGTCTCTCTTTTTTTATGGTTTTTCTATGTTTATATTTCTGCAATATTTTAATGTGTTCCATTGCTCAGTAATATATAATTTTCTAACAACTAGTATCACACCCAAAGGTCTATTTTGCTGATAAACTCACAAGAGAGAAGGGTTCCCAGTTTGATTGGGAGCAATGGCAGAAGATGGTAGGTTTAGGTTCAAAAAAATTAATGGCCAAAACTACTAGTTGTGGAAGATGCAGATGGAAGATTACTTGTATCAGAAAGATTTGTACCTACCATTGAGAAAAAAGACAAAGAATCTGACGAGTATGACAAACATATAATGGGATATTCCGTTAGAAAATTATATATTACAGAGAAATGGAACACATAAAATATTGCAGAAATATAAACACAGAAAATACATAAAACAAGAGAGACATAGATATACGTGGTTCACCCAATTTGGGCTACGTCCACGAATAAACATACAGTCCTTTCTTTTATATTATCCAGCAAAATGAAGAGATACAACCTACAACAAATCCGTTGTAATTCCCTCTTCTCTCTCACACAATGTCCTCTCTCTTTCTCACTCAAAATACACATCTACATAGCCGAAATACAATTCCCTCATATAAAGTGAGGGGTTTCCTTCTTGGGCAAAAAACCCTAAATTAAACATAACTTCTACCGTCAAATTTCCACCTAATGAATAGCCCATATTGACTATGAAATTACAAAATTCTACAAGGTAATTTTACATCTATTTTTAGTTTTGGGGCAATGCCTCTTGAGGGGGGGGCGCTCTAAAGATCATTTTCACCCCCCCTGGACCCCCCTTTCAATGCAAATAATGTGCAACGTTGCCACCACATTACGAACTGGGGTTCAATGTGGCAATACCTTTGAATAAAGAAGATAATCAGGCTCCACACCTAACATATTCTCGACAGAAAGGCACTTGGAACAATACAGTTGTGCCTAGTAGACTTAGTAGCCTTTAATATTTCACTGGAAATGACAATAGAGGGTTTAATGTCTAAATTGACCAAGTTGTATGAAAAACCCTCAGCCTCAGATAAGGTATTTCTTATGAAGCGTTTATTTAATATGAATTTTTCAGAAGGTGGATCTGTTGCTCGTCATTTAAATGAATTTAATACAATTACCAGTCAGTTCAGTTGTGTAGGGGTGACATTTTATGATGAAGTTAGGGCTTTGTTATTTCTATGCTCCTTGCCAAAAAGTTGGAATGGTTTAGTTATGGCCATTAGTAACTCTATCTCTGGATCTACTACTTTAAAATTTGATGATGTTGTTGGTGCAATCCTTAGCGAGGAAATGTGACGGAAAAGCTCCGGTGAGACATCAGGTAATGCTTTAACTATAAAGACTAGGGGAAGAAAAATGGAAGGAGGAAAGAGCGCAAGATATCACAGTAAGTCAAGGAAAGGTAGATGCAAGTCTAGATCAGGGATAGTTTGATGGAAATGTGGGAAGAAAGGACACCTAAAGAAAATTGCAAGTCTCGGAAGGGAAAAGAAGGAGATTCACAGTAAGAAAACAATCATGAAGCGAATGTGACAGATGATTTGTTGCAAGATGCTTTGATTCTTTCATTAGAAAATATTATTGATGCCTAGGTGGTAGATTCAAGGACCTCATTCCATGTCACACCTGATAAGAAACATTTTCGTGAATATGTTCAAGGAGATTTTGGAGAAGTCCGATTAGGTGATGATAAACCCTGTAAAATCATTGGAATGGGTACAACTTTCATTAAATGGAAAAATTGAAATCAATGGTTGTTGGAGGAGGTAAGGCATGTTCCAGATCTGAAGAAAAATATAATTTCAACAAGGGAGTTGGGAGGTGGAGGTTGTCTAACTACTTTTACAAATAAAACCTGGAAGGTCACTAAAGGAGCCCTCGTAATAGCAAAAGGAGAAAAGGTTGGTACATTTTATTTATGAAATAGTATTTCTAATTCTATTAATGATTTAATAGGAGAAGATATGACATTTTGGCATCATAGGCTCAGGCACATGAGTGAGAAAGGGATGTAGATTCTTCACTCAAGAAATTTGTTTCCAGGTTTAAAGCATGTTGATTTTCAATTCTGTGAGAATTGTGTTTATGGAAAATATAAGAGAGTCAAATACCTCAGAGTTGGGAAATAAAAGAAGAGCGAAAAATTAGAGATTGTACATACAAATGTATGGGGACCTGCTCAGGTATCATCTCTCTGTGGCTCTTGTTATTATGTTACTTTTATTGATGATGCAACTAGAAAAATCTTGATTTATTATATTCAAAATAAATCTGATGTATTTGATAATTTCAGGAAATTGAAATATTTGGTTGAAAATGAGAAATGAAAAAGTTTGAAGTGTTTCAAATCAAAAAATGGAAGTGAATATTGCACCAAAGATTTTGATATGTATTGTTCAGAGAATGGAATGCACAGAGAGAAGACAGTTCTAGGAACACCACAAGAAAATGGTGTGTCTTAAAGGATGAATAGGACAATCATGGAGCATGCAAGGTGCATGAGATTTCATGCAGGATTGCCTTTCCAATTGTGGGAAGATGTTGTAGATACTATTGTTTATCTAATAAACAAATGGCCTTCAAGTTATTTGGATGGTGGTATTCCATAGGAGGCATGGACAGGTAAAAAGGTAAACTACTCATTTTTAAAGACTTTTGGTTGTGAAGCCTTTGTCCACATTAATAAAGAAAATAGAAAAAAGTTTGAGGAAAAATCAAATAAGTGTACCTTTATTGGATATGGTGTTAATGATTTTGGTTATTGCTTTTATGATTATGAAAAATGCAAAATCATTAGGAGCAGAGATGTCATATTCAATGAAATTTTTTTGTATGAGAATCAGATGTAGGAAAAGAAATAGGAAAAAAACAAAGAATTCACAATGCTTGTTGAGATCACAGGAAAAGTGAAGGTGCCTGAAAATCATAATGATCAATAGTTAGAACAAAAACAACAACAACAATAGCAACAAGCACCTAAAACACCTGAAATTGTTGTTAGAAGATATACTAGGATAAGTAGACCCCCTAAATGATACTCGCCTTCATTATATTATGTATTGTTGACTAATTCTAGTGAACCAGAATGTTATGAAGAAGCAGTGAAGGTAGAAACTAGGAAGAAGTGGGAGCAACCATGAAAGAAGAGATGGACTCCTTATTACATAACCAGACTTGGGACTTATTCATGTTGCATGCAGGTAAAACAACATTGTAGAATAAATGGGTTTATAGGTTGAAGGAAGAAGATGGAAGTAGAAAAAGGTATAAAGCTAGACTTGTGGTGAAGGTGTTTGCACCGAAAAGGGGTATAGACTTTAATGAGATATTTTCTCATGTTGTTAAAATGACTTCAATTAGAACTATTTTAATTCTAGTAGTAGCTAAAGATTTGCATCTTGAACAGTTAGATGTAAAGACAACCTTTCTCCATGGGGATTTGGAGGAAGAGATATATATGCAGCGACCACAAGGATATGAGGTAAAAGGGAACAAGAAACTAGTGTGCAGGTTGAAGAAAAGCTTCTATAGCTTAAAATAGGATCCAAGGAAGTGGTATGACAGGTTTATGTCTGAACAAGGTTATACTATATGTCACTCTGATCATTGTGCTTATCTCAAAAGGAAAATGATGGAAGCTATATATGTTATTGTATGTAGATGACATGCTTGTTGTAGGGTCTAACATGTAGGAAATAAATGTGCTCAAAATAAAATTGGCAAACTCATTTGCAATGAAGGATTTGGGTGTTGTAAAACAAATCCTTGGTATGAGAATAACTATAGATAGGAAGAATTGAAAATTGATATTGTCTCAGAGTGAGTACATAAAAAAGGCATTTAAAATATTTAATATGAAAAATGAAAAACAAGTTAGTATACCTTGGGCTAGCCATTTCAAACTAAGTAAGGAGGTGTGTCCCAGGACTCAAGAAGAAATGGCTGATATGTCTAAAGTCCCATATGCATTAGCAGTTGGAAGCTTAATATATGAAATAGTCTGCACAAGGCCTAATATTGCACATGCAGTGGGAGTTGTAAGCAAGTACATGAACAATCCAGGAAAAGAACATTGGATGCTGGTGAAGTGGATTATCAGGTATTTGAGAGGTACCACAAATCAAGCATTATGATTTGGTGGTTCAAACATTGCTCTACAATGATATGTTGATGCAGATATGGCGGGTGATATAGATAACAGGAGGAGCACCACAAGGTATGTGTTTATTGTAGGTGGAACAGATGTTAGTTGGGTTTCAAAACTCCAAAGTGTTGTTGCACTCTTAACCACAGAATCATGGTATGTTGTTGCTACAGAGGCTAGTAAAGAAATGATTTGGTTACAAAGGTTTCTGGATGAATTGGGTAAGAAGCAGGAGTTGGGAAGGTTATACAATGATAGCCAGAGTGCCATACATCTTGCAAAGAACTCTGCATTTCATTCCAATACTAAACATATACAACTCAAGCACCATTTCATACGGCTGGTGTGGGAAGATGGACAGTTGAAGCTGGAAAAGATACACACTAGCGAGAATCCTGCATATATGTTGACAAAAGTTGTAACCAAGGAGAAACTGAGATTCTCCTCAATTTCAATTGGTCTTCAAGTATGATGATGAAGATGAGAAACAACCAGGTCCAAAGTGGAGTCATTGTCCAACGAATGAAGCAGCGGTGGAGTTGCTATAATCAGTCTCCAAGTGGGAGATTGTTGGTTTTGGAGCTTGATTATCTTCTTTATTCATAGGTATCATCGCATTGGACCCCAATTCGTAATGGGGTGGAAATGTCACCCATCTTTTTGCGCTACCAGGGGGGACGACGATGATTATTTATAGCCCCCCCCCCCGGGCGAGGGATTGGGGGCAGCACCCCCAAAGCTAAAAATAGAAGTAAAATTTCCTTGTAAAATGTTGTAATTTTGTAGTCAATCTAGGTCCTTCATTAGGTGGAAATCTAACAGTAGAAGTTATGTTTAATTTAGGTTTTTTTTTTGCCCTAGAAGGCAAACCCTCATTATATATGAAGGAATTTTATTGTGACTATGTAGTTGTGTATTTTGAGAGAGAAAGAGAGAGGAGATTGTGTGAGATCGAAGAGGGAATTACAACGGATCTGTTGTAGGTTGTATCTCTTCATTTTGCTAGATAATATAAAAGGAAGTACTCGCTATTTCTCCATGGACATAGCCTAAATTGTGTGAACCACATATATTTGTGTCTCTCTTTTTTTATGCGTTTTTTGTGTTTATAATTCTGCAATATTTTTATGTGTTCCATTACTCTATAATATATAATTTTCTAACAAAACTAGATACAAAACTATGAACCACGTGCATGCATGGATGAATAAAGAATTTTTTAAAATTGTCCTTTTCACTTTGTTGCATCTATACCAGGTGGTGTCTCACTTAATAACATACACCTATATATATTATATGGTCATGGAAGTCACATGGTTGTACAAATAAATGAGGAAGAAAATAATTTGGTCATTGACCTATTAACATTTGCCAGCTCATACCACTCACAGATTGCAATCCCTTGATGTTAGTATGTTTGGCCCTTTCAAGAACTATTTCAAGTCAGATCATGCTACGTGGATGGAAAGGAATCCAGGGGTTGAGGTGAAAAGGTTCAAGCTAGCAAAGCTTGCAAGTAAAGCATTTAAAAGGGCTCTAACACCATCAAATATCAAGTCTAGCTTTAGGAGTACAGGAATCTGACCACTGAATTATGATCCTCTTATGCATGATACTGGTTGTAGCCACGTGTTTCATGTGGATGGTCAAGAAGAAGGGCATGTCCAAATAGGTGTTGAAGTGAAAGAAGTAGATGAACAGGATGATGTGGTTACACTAGGTAATATGATTTCCCTCTCTCAAGGACACTTATATTGTGATGATGATGAAATTGTATGTGAAACATAGTACAATCATCAACAAATTCACAGTAACATGGAGGTCATTCTACCAACTCAAGAACATGAAACTTATGTTGTTGATATTGTCAATGACATTGTTGAACATGAAGTTGAAATAACCAGTTAGCATTGCCAAGCCAAGTAACCCCACTGTAGTGGCTGGAAAAAGCCATGATTAATTTGAACGAACATAGTGTCTCAACAACCAATGAACAAAGCATGAACATGCCTTCACAACCAACAGAATTGAACAATGAAATTGTTCATTTTTTTGTGGACAATAGATCAATGGAAGAAGATGAATCACATAATGAGGCATCAAATGAGGATAACAATATAGTTCAATCAGTTGTCTCCAACACTGAAAGGGAAGTACCAAGCAATGGAATGCAGGTGGGAGGGGTGGAGAAGTTACTTTGTCGATTCGTAAAGCTACCAGTAGAGAGAGTATCAATGAAAAAATCAAGGTACACCGGGTAGTCTTCATTTGAGCCGAAGTTCACAATTACTCACCTCAGAAAACTATATAAACCTATTAGTTGAGTCTGCAAAAGAAAAAGAAAAAAAAAAATTGAAATTCAGGAATTAAAACAGGAAAAGGAGGATCTAACCAAGAAGAAGAAGGCAACAAGGATTATTACAAAACAATGTTGAGAATATGAAAGGCTTGAAAGAGATCAAGCAAAGCAAGAGAAGGACCAACAAAAATAAATTGCAAGATAGGAAAAGGAATCAAGAAAGGCGCAACAAATGCTTGAAAAGGAACAAGGGATGATCAATATGCTTGAAAATGATGCAAGCACAGATGATGAAACCAGGATTATGTAAAACACATTGGACAATATTGTAGATAATACACCATTATTCTAAGACTTCATAAACAATCAAGTGCCTCACTATCAAAATGAGGGTTTACCCACTTGCCTTATTCCTACCAGAGGAGTTGTCAATTCTATGTATGCTCATCATACACCTCCACTTAATGCAGGGGTTAGTAGTGAAAATGTGAGGTATGGGTAATCAATTCCTCCATGGTTAGAAGGTTAAAATTGGACTCAATCATATGGTAGCAATTAACCATTTCCTAATCAACCCTTTTTAGGTAGGGCCAACCTACTTGGCTCAAGCAGGTAACTCAGGGAGTTTTGGCACTCAAGCTTCTCAAGGCCATAAAGAATAAGGGTGTCATATGTTTTTGGTTGTAACCACATTATGATGTGGATTTTGGATGGATTGTATCTTTTTCTTGTCACATAAATATTTTGGCTTACAACCTAGGTTGTTTTATTTCATATTGTTTGCGGCATTATAACCAAAATCCATTTTAGAAGGAACATCTATAGTCTATTATAATGTAGAAATACTACTTGAGAATGAAAATGGGATTTTCTATTATGGCTCTACACATCAAATGATTTACATTACATTTATAACTAAATTGTAGATATGATGACAAACGAGTGAATAATAAAATCTTGAACAAGTCCTTATTTTAATATGAAAATTCCATAAAATAGTGAACAGGAAAAGTACCTAACCTCACACCACATATGAAACCTCATCCAATGTAAGTTAACTTAGAATAAAAACAAAGTGCATGTGCGGTGAAGCATAAACAAGCCAAATAAAACCTGAGAATGCAAATGGGATTTTTTGTTATTCCTCTACACACCAAATGGTTTACAACACATTTATAACTTAGCTGTAAATGTGATGACAAACATGTGAATAATGAAATCTTGAACAAGTCACTTATTTTAGTATGAAAATTCCATAAAATAGTGAATAGTAAAAGTACCTAACCTCACACCACATATGAAACCTCATCCACTGTAAGTTAAATTAGAAGACAAACAGAGTGCATGTGTGATGAAGAATCAACAAGCCAAATAAAACTTGAGAATCCAAATGGGATTTTCTTTTATGCCTCTACACACCAAATGATTTAAAACACATTTATAACTGAGTTGCAAATATGATGACAAACGAGTAAATAACGAAATCTTGAACAAGTCACTTATTTTAATATGAAAATTCCATAAAATAGTGAACAACAAAAGTTCCTAACCTCACACCACATATGAAACTGCATCCACTGTAAGTTAGCTTAGAAGACAAACAAACTTCTCCAAGCATGAGTAAAATACAAAACATGGAAAATAAAATTGAAGAATAGTTAAAGCCAAAAAAATAGCCACTAGAACAAAATAAATAAGAGTTGATGAGTTGGAATAATGGATAATTAATCTCAGTGCTAACCCTAAATAAGTGAAGTCACTACAAGATTTGGTCAAAACAAAAGACATTAAAATCCTAAAATTAAACAAAAATCTAAAAATACCAAATATTGGCCATGTTCAAGCTCCTAAATTGCAAGCAATATAAAGACAAAATGTTTAACTCCTACAGTAGATTCTTGAAATGATTAATCATATTGAATTATATGAGCAATAGATTGAGGTTCTAAGGAAAGAGAAAGTTGAGAATATATGCAAAAGATCTTCATATTCTCAGCCTTCAATACTAATAGACTTATCTGAAGAGTTAGCTAAGATATTGTTAGATTTGAGTCCCCGAATATTAAGGTTGAGAATTTGAAGAGAATAATCACTATTAAAAATGGTAAGTTAGATATTTTAAAGAGAAAATAATGGAAAAAGATGGAATTATAATTGAATATCATAAGACTAAAATTAAATTGCAAGGACACTAAGAAAAGATATAGGGAAAATATAATTATAAAAAAAATCGACTCTAATTTTTGGGACAAGTTAAAATCCCTTAGAGTTAATGACTACAATGATCGTGGAGAAAATTAAAATATTGACGAAGAGGAACCACTCCAACAAGCTCAAAAAACTTGTAATGTAGTTAAAAGAAGCATTGACCATTTTAGGAATAAGTTCAATAATATGAGAGAAATGGTTATACCAACTTGTGGATTTTTCTCTTTTTATAAATTGTAGCACTTGAAACTAATTAATATAGAAAAGTTACATAGATATTAGTTTCATATTCACAAAGAACCTAACATGCCATACATCAACAAATATGGATACAAAGCAATATATAAGCTCCTCAATATGACAAGATATGAAAGGACGACTTAGATCCATCTGATATAAACTCAAGAAGACAACAGACTAAATCTGACCTAAACCAAAACCATTTCCAAAATGGCATAAAATCCAGATGTATGAAACAATAATACATAAATACATTCGTTCCAACCCAAATATCTTTTAGTTGTACATTTGTTCCAACCCAAACATTAATTACAATTACATATTTTAGTTGTAAATGTTATAGAAGGACTAGGAAATGAATTTCATATATTAATGAATTCATTGCACTTAAAGTATTTGTATAAGAAGTTCTAATGTGAAATATCTGCATATTATCGTAGACTGTATTTAGAACAATACATAAATTGCAGCCCTTCTACTGACCAGTGCATATGTTACCAAATTTTGGGAAAAATAAAAATCCCTTAGAGTTAATGGCTACAATGATCATGGAGAAAAGAAAAAAATTGACAAAGAGGAATCAACTCCAACAAGCTCAAAAAAATTGTAATGTAATTAAAATAAGTATTGAACATTTTAGGAATAATTCCAATAATATGGGAGAAATGGATATAACAACTTGTGTATTTTTCTCTTTTTATAAACTGTAGCACTTGAAATTCATTAATGTAGAAAAGTTACATAGCTATTAGTTTCATATTCACAAAGAACCTAGCATTCCATACATCAAAAAATATGGAGAGAGAGAAATAAATAATCTCCTCAAGATGGTAAGATATAAAAGGAAAACTTAGATCCATCTCATATAAACTCGAGAAGACAACATACTAAATATGACCAGAACCAAAATCATTTCCAAAATGACATAAAATCCATATTTCTCCACAAACCAGATGCCACAAAGGAATGAAACAACAATACACAAGTACATTCCTTCCAACCCAAACATTAAGCACAATTACATCTTTTAATTGTAAGTGTTATAAAAGAAGTAATCAGAAAATGAATTTTACTCATTAATGAAGTCACTACATTTAAAGTATCTGCCTATGAAGTTTGAATGTGAAATCTATGCATATCATCACTGACTCTATTGCAAACAATACATAAATTGATGTCCTTCTAATGGCCATTTCATATGTTACCAAATTTTGGGACAAGTTAAAATCCCTTAGATTTAATGACTATAATGATCATGGATAAAATAAAAAAATTTGACAAAGAGGAATCGGCTCAAACAAACTCAAAAAATGTGTAATGTAATTAAAAGAAGCATTGAACATTTTAGGAATAAATTCAATAATATGGAAGAAATGGTTATACCAACTTGTGGAATTTTCTTTTTTTATAAACTGTAGCACTTGAAATTCATTAATATAGAAAAGTTACATAGCTATTAGGTTCATATTCACAAAGAACCTAGCATTCCATACATTAACAAATATGGAGACAAAGAAATAAAGACACTCCTCAAGATGGCAAGTTACAAAAAAACAACTTTGATCCATCTGATATAAACCCAAGAAGACAACAAACTAAATCTGACTAGAACCAAAACCATTTCCAAAATGACATAAAATCCATATTTCTCCACAAACCAGATGCCACAAAGGAATGAAACAACAATACACAAGTACATTCGTTCCTACCCAAACATCTTTTAACTATACATTTGTTCCAACCCAAAAATTTAGTGAAATTACATATTTTAACTATAAGTGTTATAGAAGAAGGAATTATTTACCCTTGCCTTACATTTACTGAATTACTATACAACTTCTCACCTTTAGAGCTAGACATGTCATCCCTAGAAAAATTATTTTATTTAGTTATTAGTTTCATATTCACAAAGAACCTAGCATTCCATACATCAACAAATATGTAGACGAAGCAATAAAGAATCTCCTCAAGATGGAAAGATACAAAAGGACAACTTAGATCCATCTGATATAAACTCAAGAAGACAACAGACTAAATCTAACCATAACCAAAACCATTTCCAAAATGATGTAAAATCCATATTTTTCCACAAACCTTATGCCACAAGGGAATGAAACAACAATACACAAGTACATTCATTCCAACCCCAACATCTTTTAACTGTACATTCGTTCCATCCCAAAAATTAAGTGAAATTACATCTTTTAACTATAATTGTTATAGAAGAAGGAATTATTTACCCTTGCCTTACATTTACTGAACTACTATACAACTTCTCACCTTCAGAGCAAGACATGTCAGCCCTAAAACAATTCCTATATTTAGCCCTTATGAGGTACTACTATTAACTATGTTTCTCTTAGAAGCACAAGATTGGGTGGGGAATTCTTAAAAATCGTAACAGAGAAAGCAGAGCAAGTAGAAATCGTGATAGAGAAAGAAGAATCATAACAAGCAAGAAAAAATTGTAACAAAGAAAGAAGAAATTGTAAGAGAGGAAGAAAATGCTAATTTCCCAACAAATTCAAGTGTTGAAAAACACAACAGTGCAACAAGAGCTAAATTACAAAAATCCCAATAGGGATTTTAAGTGTTGAAAAACACAGTGGCTAGTAGGATTTAGAATCCTACCGGAGACCCGTAGAAGCCACCATCGTGTCCAAACATCCCCCAAGCCTCGTCATACCTATTCTACGACAACCACATGAATTACCTGCAACCAAAACTTGAAAACACATGAAAAAATTAGCATTTGGGAAAAAACCTACAAACAAATTACAACAAATTCAAAATAAAACCCATAAAGTTGCAGATTTACCTTCGTGGGCCTCGAAACCCACATGTCGACCATCGAACTGGTTAGAATCTCCCACTGGCTCATTCCCAAACAACAGGCTATGAGGATGAAACAACAACCAAGGTATTTGTAAACCCCTGGACGGTGTGTACAACGAACAACAACAACAGCAATGTTAAACCCCCCTCGAAATAGCTAAAGCAACCACACCCTAAAACCTAAACGAGAAACGAACCACTACAAAAAGCAATGTCAGGTGTGGTAAAGCAACCACACCATAAACCCTAAATGGAAAACAAACCACTGCAAGCAACCTCACCTAGTGAGCAGCACCAGAATGGCAGACAATGTGAACCAATATTGGAGCTGAGAGGAGCCATATTGGAGCTGAGAGGAGCCATCACCAGCGGAGCGCATCGCCCACACACTGGACCTGAGTGAAATAAAATAAGGCAGCGAAGATATGCCACAAAACATGCAAAATGAAACCCTAAATGGGATATTACATGTTGTCTTCAATACACCCACCCACTGCGACACATCGTAGGAGCTACCTGGCCTCTTTCGTACGCCATCGCAGGTGTCTCCACATTGGCAACCTAGGTGGATGGGGTCCATAGGTAATGGCGTCCCTCCCCTAGTGTAGTTATCAACGACTTTTCTCATCGGTGTCCTTTCTCGATGCGAAGATCAGCTTTTCAGATTTAATTTGCATTCAGAATAGAAGTACGTTAATTAATAACGTCAAATTGCAACGGATAAAAAAGACTAGGAAAACCTAAACATGAATGTTCGTTTCTATAGTCATTACAACGAAAGCACATGGCCGATGATAAAAACATTATTTGAAAGACAGTAAAAGATGGATTAAAATCCATCCAAATTTAAGGTTAATCTCATATTTTACATTCATATTGATGGTCTTTGCAATCCCAAAATTTGCTTAGGTTGATGCCATCATTATCGTTATTTATTTATTTCATTAAATGCATAAAGGATCCTCGCTATGTTTAAGGGCAACTTCATGATTAAGTTTTGAAGAAATACATTGAATAATCTCCATTGATATTTGGGAATGGAAGGACATAGTTTGGCTAACTCCAACTCCACTCTAACGTGAAAATTTTCATTATGTATGGTTTATTCAAATTGAAGAAGAAATTTAGTGATATATTTGTAGGTTATTTTTTTTAGGATAGCTTAATTAATATTTTTTTTTTTTTAGGAGAACAACAAAATAGAACACTTCCATTAAGAAAATTTTCTACATACATCATAGTTTTTGTGTAATAATTGGAAGTTGTCATACATAAAATAATTTAATTAATAGTTTATTTAGTGAGAAATTCATTTATATGTAAGATGTATTTAATCAAATTTATTGACCTTTAAGAGGGTAGCTTAATTTTTTTCCTTAATAAATTTAAATCATTAACACAATTTTTTTTAATCTTAAAATGTAACTGTTATTTATAATTATATAATTTTTTTAGGAAAAATCACAAAGTAGTTCTAAACAGACACTTTTTCGAACCATTCACTGTGGTTGATCATACTATTTTTTATCTTAATATATTAAAATAATTTTATCAATTGACAAGTTTTTTTATCATTTACACCAAAGCTTTTGTACTCCCTCCCACCAACGCGTGAACTATGTAGATGAACCAATGCACTGGAACTCATTGCGAATTTCACACTCTCTACTCACCTATTATTTCACATACTCCACCACACAAAGAATCTTCTTTCTTCACATACACCAGATCCATTCTCCCATGCATTGGTTACTCAAACATTATTTACCTTGTTCACACTGCAAAATCCTCACAGTATTCTTCGCCCTCAACTGCGATTGGTTGTCACAACGGTTGTTGATGTTGTTGTTCCTATTAGCGTGTTGGAGGTTCTTGGCCAGACTTCTACAAACAAGTGTTAAACTTCACGCTTAGCTTCGGTTACTTGTCCCATTCTCCCAAGTTATAGGAGGGCAAGGATCAAGGGTTTAAAGGGCTCAAATCCCACTTCTTTAGGTATATGTTGCAACTGTTAATTTATACTTCATTTTTTAGTCAGCTTAATTCTGGGTTTGAGTTTGGCCCTTTCAATTATGGGTTCAAATTTTCAGGTTTGGAGAGTGGTAGTGGAATTCAGGTTTAGGGATTTACAAGTGGCCTCATTCCAAAATGGAAAACAATTGTAAGGAAATATTAGATTTTGTGGAAACAAATCACTTAGGCCAAGTCAAAATTGGTTCAACAAACAAAACGTGGAAGTGGATTTGGGTAAATGCAAAACAATATCGGGGAATTTGAAAGCGCAGACTTGCTTGCTTTAAATGGGAAAAAAAAAGAAGAAAGCAGTCCCAGAAAAAGAAAACAAATAAGAGCATAAAAAAATAAATAAGAGTCAATTATTTATAGTCCCACATATATGCCTCTTACTTGGTTATCAGATCTCTATTTCGAAGAACTGATGAAGACAAGGGCGAGGCTGGAAATTTTGGAAGCCAAAGAATAGGAAAAGGACCAAAAAATTTCAAAGATTATACTTGAAGAACGATCTTTAGTGGAAGGTAATAGGATCCTAAAAGAGAAAGTAAAATGCACCAAGAGGCTTTGGAGACAGGTAAACAAGAATGGGAAAACATGAAGACAACAAGTAAGTGATAATTTCAAAAAGAAAATCAGGTGGACACACAAATATCTCAGCATAGTCATTTACGAAAAAACGACAAAAGAGATCAAGAGGAAAAAATTCCAAAAGAAATCAAAAATAGATGTAAGGACACTAATGGTTACATAAGGATGGAGGAAAAGAAGATGTCAGTGCTCGTAGAGCATAGGAAAGAGAACACAAAGATAGAAAATATAGGGAAACAAACCTTATTATAAGAGGAATAAGTGACCATGGAAAGAATGAAAGCACTCCCAATTTGACAAGAGACATTTTCGAAGAGAAATTACATTGGAGAGGGAAAATTTGTCAAGCAATAAGGGTGGGAAAATTATGTAAAGAGATGCTTCAACCCATAAAATTCATCACGGAAAGTGTGCAAGAAAAACACTATCTCTTAAGAAAAAAGAAATTCTTTATAGGCTCACAATTCTTCTTAGATGAAGATCTATCTAGAAAACAACAAGAGGAGAGAAGAGAAGAAGTGGAGAAAATTAAAGCAGCAAGAAACAAAGGGAAAAGGGAATGGTTGTACAATGGTAAATCGGTTATTGCAATGTTTTGGCCTCATGACAAAGTAGGGCAGAAATTTGATAGTAAAGAAAAAATAGTTAATTCTATAATAGGGAGGAAAACAACAGGATCAAGATGGATGAAAAGGGTTAAAGACTCAAATTTGAGTCTTTTGTGCCAAGCCGCATAGCAGTCAAATCCTACCCAGGTCTACCTAATTCTAGTTTGTTGGAACTGTAGAGGTTACCCTTGGAGGAGGGGACCTGGAATAGGGCCTATTTCAGAAGGTAGTGAAACAATTTGTTTAACAGAAACGCATGAACATGATGGTTGTAAAACTCCTATGTTTGATGGTTATTTGAAATTAGCAGTTTGGAACAAGGGGGAAGAAAGTAGCAAAGGGTATAGAGGAATACTGGTTTTAGTGAAAGAAAAAGAAGGTCGTCACATACAATTGTTTTAGTGAAAGAAAAAGAAGGTCGTCACATACAATTTATGAAAGAAAATACAAATAAACAATATTGTGGTTCAAAATAACAGAGAATGAGAACCACATAAGAATTGCAGCATGCTATTTTGCACCTCAAGTCTCAAAAACTTACAAAAATAAGGGGCTAGATAGCAAAGAGCTGTATGAAGCTTTAAAGCAAGATATTGTTCTTTATTCTCCGTAGGGAGAAGTTATTTTAGTGGGAGAGTTCAATGCTAGAACAACAAATCAACAAGCTAGTTTCTTTTGTTGCAAAGAGGATCACAAGCATATCTGCCTCATTGAAGAGGAGAATCCCCAATGGTTGAGATGTTCAAAAGATGAGAAAGTTAGCAATCATTTTGCAGAGGAGTTTCTCATATTGTGTGGTGATTTCAACTTAATTATCTGCAATGGTCTAGATAAATGGAAAAGGTCTGGGAAGTTCGCTTGCAACACATACAATGGGGCAACTGTTGTTGACTACGTTATTTGTTCACAAAGCTTGATAGAAAGGATAGATGAAGTTAATATTGGAGAGAATATGTGGGACTTAAAATCGTATCATAACCCAATTTATATAAATCTATCTTGGTTAGAAGAAAATCAACATATGAGGAAAACCCAATGTTCTTGAAAATTGATATTAAGTGGCAAAATTCTTCTAACACAAGAAAATTGCACTATCTTCAAAAAAATGTTGGAGAGATCAATTTAGAAGGGGAAGAGTTGTTCCCAAAGCCTCAACAGTCATGAGTTAACAAATATAATTCAAAGTGCACTTGAGAAGTGCAAAAGGGAAAAAAATAGGAAATCTGAATCAAATTGTTTTCCTTGTAAATGCTTGGTTTGATGAGGAATGAAAAATGGCAAGGAAAACCTTGAAAAAGGTAGGCGAAGAGAAGATGAATGTAAATTTATATATATATATATATATATATATATAATATATATATATATATATATATTATATATATATATATATATTATATATATAATATTTGAGTTCATTAAAATAAGGTGAGAATAGTTAATATATGTAGGAAAGACTCACCCAAAGAGTTTTTGGCAGGAACTTCAACCAAGGAAGAAGCAAATTGAAAATAATATTACAGCCAATCAATGGTTTGACTATGCAAGACAACTCTATGAGAAAGAATCAAAAGAGGAGACTCATCCTAGGATCAACACAACTACAAAGCTTTTCACATTACAAGAAGTGGAGACAGGAATTAAGTTGAAAATAGGATAGGCCAAGGACTTGGTTGAGCTTCAAGCATAATATCTAAAGTGGGGAATGAACATTCTTGCACTACATATCATGGAAATATTCAACAATGTCATTCGGCTAGGATTCCCAAGAGATTAGGCAACTAATCTAGCAATACACATTTTTAAAAGTGGAGACATTAATAATCCTTCCAACTATAAAACCATTATGATCAATCCTTTGTTTGCAAAGCTCTTCAGCAACATGGTGGAAAATAGAATTAGTAAGTGGGTGGAAGTCGAAGAAAAGAGGGGAAAAGGATAAGTAGGTTGTAGGCCGAAACATTCTACAATAGATCATGGTATCACATTGAGACACATTATTGAAAAGGTTTGTGAAGGAAAAAAAGTAGTATTTTTCTGCTTTGTTGACTTCAAAAAGGAATTTGACATGATCCGAAGAGATAAGTTGTGGTGTAAAATGGAAGAACTTGAAATTCATTTGCATTATAGAGTTGTTGTCCATAGGCTTTATGTTGAGGTGAAAGTCAAAATTAGAACTTCAACAAGCATTTCAGAAAGCTTTAGAGGTGACATCGGAGTCAAGCAAGGATTCCCTTTATCCCCTACTCTTTTTTGTTTATATATTGATAAATTGGAAGAGTGGCTAACTCTGCAAGGTGGGGATGGTGTTCGGTTGGGGGAGCTTGTGATAAAGCTTCTTTATATGTTGATGACCTTCTATTGGTTGCTAAATTGGCCCAGAGATTGCAGATGCACCTATATTCCCTTGAGCATTTTTGTAAAGCAATGGGGATGCAAGTCAATACCAGCAAGACCAAAATAATGATTTTCTCAAATAAAAAGAAGAAAAGCTAGCATACATTCTTCTTTGAAGGCGACACTCTTAAATAAGTAAATGAATACAAGTACCTCGAGATTGATTTCAACAACAAGCTTAATTGGGAGCACTGCAGAAAGAAGAGAATTTTAGGAGGGTGGAAAGCATTATATGCTCTTCAAAACATAAGTAGAGAGGCAGAGTTATAGGATTGGAAAACAATTAAAGCGTTTTTTTTGCTCCTCGTTTGTCAAGAAATATTATATGGGTTTGAATTGTGGGCTAGCAACATCCCCAACACAAAATGGAAGCTAATTAAGAAAATCAAAAAATGCTTTATCATGAGCAACTTTAAAATAAAAATTTCAGTTTCTTATGAGATAATGTTGAGTGAAACAGGAGAAAATTCCATTGAAGCAACTGCTATAGTGCATCTCATAAGGTATCTTCAAAGAATTGAACAAATGGGAGAAGGTAGATGGCCTAAAGTTATCTTCAGTGAAGGAATGAATGAAAGAAAGAAATCATAGATGAGACAAAACAACAAATGGATGAAAAATCAAATATCTACCTTAATGCATGTGCAACAAATAGCATGGATTTAAAGAGTTAATTTATGGAGAAGTTATGTAAGCATATATGGGGAAAGGAGTTTTAGAAAGAAGAAGTACTATGTTCAAGAATTCGACCAGGAATGTTTACCTTATTGAAGTTACAGAACAAAACAAAAAACGAAACAAACAAAAAACAAAACAAAACAAAACAAACAAAAACAAAACAAAACAAACAAACAAACAAAAACAAAAAAACAAAAAACAAAGAAAACAAAACAAAAACAAAAACAAAACAGTTAAATTAATTGATATTTGGAAAAAAATGTTTATGAGGATTTAAAAAGCATCGTAGTGAAGAAATTTATTTTAAGTCCCAAAAACTTCATTATTATTTTGGAAGATCATTCAAAATGCCAGGAATTTCATTATTATTGTTATACATGTGCAGTCATGGTATTATGCATTCAATTTTGCTCTCTAGAGTTTTTAGAAATTCAAAATATTTCAAATGAACATGAAATCAGCCTTTGTGAATGGAGACTTAGAAGAAGAAGTGTACATTGAGCAACCAAATGGTTTCATTCTTGGGAATGATCCAAATCTTGTATGTATGCAGATTGAAAAAGGCTCTCTATGGGCTCAAACAAGCTCAAGGGCTTGGTACTATCGTTTGGACAAGTATCTTCATCAACAAGGTTTTTCAAAAGGATCAGCAGATAGCAATCTTTATATAAAAGTTGAAAATGACAAATTGCTAATACTTGTTGTGTATGTAGATGACATTATTTTTGGCAGCAATGAAGAAGAGATGAATCAAAGCTTTGCCTTGGTCATGCAGAAAGAATTTGAAATGTCCTTGCTGGGAGAACTGACATATTTCCTTGGTTTGCAAATCCAACAAAAGGAAGAAGGAATCTTTTTATCTCAAACCAAGTAACCTCAAGCAGATTTCTAAAGAAGTATGCACTGGAAGATCGAAACAAAAAAAAAAAAATAGTATGCACCCCTATGGTTACAGGATGCAGCTTACTGCAAATGATAATCAGCAGCAGTGCATCAAACCAACTATAGATCCAATGATGAAGTCTACTTTATTGACGATGTACCGATGAGACATCAGCATGCAGTGGGGATAGTTTGGAAGATTTTCAGAAAATCCTAAAGGAAAACTCAACTTCAGGCAGAAGAGAATTTTCAAAGTATCTTCAAGGAACTCAAAACATGGCTTAATGGTATCCTAGAGATACAGATCTCACTCTTCATGCTTATACAGATGCAGATTGGGCTGGAAGTGTGGATGAAAGAAAGAGCACAAGTGGTGGTGCATTCTTTATGGGTTCCATATTAGTATCTTGGTTTAGCAAGAAACAGAGTTCGATTGCCTTATCTACAGATGAAGCGGAATATGTGGCCGCTGCATCTTGCTGCACTCAACTCATTTGGATGATGCAAACCTTACAGGATTTTCAGATCACTTGTAAACCACCTATCTCCATCTTATGTGATAATACAAGTGCAATCAGCATTTCAAAGAACCCAGTCATGCATTCAAAGACCAAGCACATACCGATCAAGTATCACTTTATCTGGGAACAAGTGATGGAACAAAAGGTCAAATTGGAGTATGTTCCTTCTAAGGAACAAGTTGCTAATATTCTCTTCAAACCATTGCCCAGGGACACATTTGAACATCTCAGACAGAAGCTGGGAGTAGTTGATGCATCATCTTGCTGTTAAACTTATCTGTTTTAGAGAAAAATGGGTGTACTTGTTTTTTCAGAAGAGGATCCGCGTACATACGCCGGTTTGTGTAAAGAAAGTTGCGTATATGGGGGCTTGATGGATAGCAGAAGGGATAGGCTCTGGTTCAAAATTTCAGATATGGGTCTGAAAGAGACCATCTGGCAGAGGTTTAGGGGGACCAGATAAACTTCTAATGATGCATTGTTGGCATTACCTTAGAAGCTTTTGGTTCTATTTTAGAGATGTTGTTGGTCTCTGGTGGAACAGAGACAGGGGGAGAACAGAAGGAAATCTTGGTTGCTGATCTGAGTGGTGATTGACAGATGTTGCTGCTATCAGTTATTTGTGACCTTCATAAGTCTTGCTCTACATATTTTGTCTCTATTTCATGTATCTCTGTTATGCTGTCAAGGTCATGTAACGACCTATTTTGGTTTCCCCTCTATGCCTGGGATGAAGATGTAATGTACTTGGTTGTCATATGTAATTTTCTGATGTATCCCCACTTGGTTGGGTGGATGATCCCCACGTGTTTGGGTGATGGATGTATGTGTTGAGTCTTTTGATGATAGGAAGGTCTTTTATTATTTATATGCCATGGTTCTTCTTGAAGAACATATTTTGCAGATCTTGCCTACAGTCAGGGGGAGCATGGTCAGCACAGCAAGGCAAAGATTTCATCATGTACTCAGGGGGAGCACAACCCTTTTCCCTTGATGACAAAGGGGGAGAATGAATTTAAGGATCTTGGGGGTTGCCGTCAAGTCTAAAGGGGGAGATTGTTGGCATTATGGCACAGGTTTGGAGCCATGGCACAAGTGTTGTCCTTGATGGCAACTCTCTTTGGTAACAGATCTCTGTTCAGGCTTTTAGAATGAAGGAAAAGGCATATACGCAGGTTCATCTAGACTAAGGCGAATATACACGTGAGCTAGACGTAACAAAGGTGCGTATATGTTGGAGAACTTGCTTTTGGACCATGGTAGTTAGTCCTTGGGATTTGAACCTATGGTTTTGGACCATGGTGTCTTGTCAGATGTATTGATCCCTAGTATTGGGTCCATGGTATTGGTTTATTATGGTTTTAAACCATGGTATTGTGGAAGGCCTAAGACTATAAAAGAGGAAGGATATCATGTGGCAAATGATCATCTAAATTATTATTGAATATCTGATAAAGTCGTAGATCTAGAATACTGGTAATTGGGTTATGGTGTAGATCTGGATCTGAATAAAGGAGGAACCTTAGCGCAAACAGAAGGATAAGTTCTATTGATGGGTCATAGTCTTTAAGTTTGAATGATAGTATCTTCGTATGATTTTGGTCTGTTATATGTGGCGCTTGCTTGATCTATAACACTGATAATCTGGCTTAATCAGTGTTTGAATATCTGAAAGTGCAAATTATCCTTTATAGATATGTACGCAGGTTCAGTGAAGCGAAGGTGCGTATACACGTTGGTTCAGTGAATGAAAACAACGGATATGCATGTTGTTCCAAACACAGAGGCGTATGCACACATGTTGCAGGTTATTGAAATAGCGTATATGTTTTGAGTTGTGATCTAGCTGCTTCTGTGTATTGCTGTTGTGTTCTAGGTTCATATTTTGGTGTGTGGTTTCTGGTACTGTGTTTTGGGTACAGCTGTTAGAGAAGTATCTACTTGATTTAGATATAATTGGTAAAAAGGAGAATGGTTGATGATTGATTGATGTTCATGGATCCAGTCTAAAAATTTATGAAACGTGGTCCCTGGAAGAAAGAGACGGTTGTAGCCTTCTGTAGGCCAGCACCTACGTACTAGTATCATGGCTAGTGCAAGATTTAAGGGGGGTTGTAGCTCCCTTCCAGGAGAAGCTGGAGAACGAGAGAGGGTTGCATCTCTCTGCAAGTTGCAGCCTGCGTACTAGTAAAGGACTACACCAGTACATTGTAAAAGAAGTTTCTAATTTAAAAGAAGATAGAGGCAAATTGCAGCTGGTGGTTTTCACCCACACTGGGTTTCCACCTTATATCTTGT
>APFE030872561.1:0-38122 GCA_000404065.3 Pinus taeda
AATTTATAACTATATTTAGAATAATTAAAATATTAAAATATTAAATAATTTTATAACTAAAATTAGTTTATCAAATAATTCCATTCAAACTTTTTAGATTTTCCATTTACCTATTTAACTAATCTCCAACTACTAGTTTTCCCATAGACTGACCTTGGGCTATGATGCATCCCGGCTATTTATTCCTTAAGATTGTATGATTTTTACACCTTGTCCTGAGTATGAACCACATTAGTTGGTTTGAAATGTCAACCAAATCATAATGATATGATTAATCCGAAAGGCATTATCAACTAGAAATTATTTTTCTAATTGTTAATTAATTTATCAATTTATCTGTTGCAGCAAATACCGAATAATTCACACTACAACCTTCACAAATATAACTGTGGAAAATAATAGCACTAGAAACTGAGAAATGCTAGCACACACACATCAAAATTAATTCTGACTAAAACTGGATGTCGAATCTCGCTCTCCTACAGAGAAAAATACAAGCAAAACTATAGCGAGGATTTTTCCTCACCCCACAGGCAAATTCAAGCTCTGACTATAGCTCCAAGTAAGTCGTCCAAATTGTTTTTGCGCAGGCTTGCATCACCCTAGCACAGTCCCTTCTACGCTCACAGCTTGAATCAGCTACTCCTCAAGTCGTCTAGTCTGCTACTAGTTGGGAAAACGTCTCTCCTGACCTCTAGAATGGCTTTCTGACCTTTGAAACTAAAACTCAGTTTTTCCCCAGCAAAATCAAACTGCCTTTGGAGGCTTATGCACAACCCTTGCGTCAACCTCACTGCGGCTATCTCTGCCTCTCTGCAAATGCACTCGCCGAATCTGGAAAGCTTACTCTGGCCTCACTGTCTCAGACCCTCTCTGTCTTTGCTTCCTTCTGAAGCTTGAACTCTTTTGGCAACTGTTGGCTCTCTGGAAAAATCGAAATCTCTAAGGAAATCGAACCCCTCAAGTGTGTTCTCCATCTACCCATCGACTTCTTATAATCCTCTGTTGGGGCTCCAACGACCAAGATTAAAACTTAATCAAGGGCCAGATTAATTCCACGTCGATCCATGTGAGTTTCTAGATGATTCACACCTTATCTCAATTAATTTTGATTAATTAACCATTTTTACTAAGTTTAGGCTTAGGAAATTTTTTAAAATAGGCTAATAATCTAATTAAGACACTTCTATGTGGAATTTCCATAAATGATTTTTGGGTTATGGAGAACTTTTGTGTTTTAGCCTCTCCACAAAGTTTCGAGACTAGAACACCTCCGATGCTACAAAAACTAACAGCTTTATTCCCTCATAAAATGATAGCTAGGGTATGAAAACTAAGGTTTTTCATTATCCCTTTCTCCATTCTAGGGTTTGATTTTTCATAAGTAGATCTCCCTCTAGACTTCCATCCCCAAGATCAAGCACTAGTCTTTTCTAAATAGGTGATCACATCATAAATTTTTCCCAAAACATAAATTTATCTAAATCTGCAGCCCTTTAAGTCAGGTCACTAGGCTAGGATAGGGTTACAGTTGAAATTCAACTAGCATTGGTGCATTGGCTTGTGGAGGGATTTTACATGTGGTTAGTAACTTATTTCCTCAAAACCATCCTTTTCCCTTGGTAAATTATTCAATTTTAGGATTGACATCACAAGCCCTAGGCAAACCCTAATCTAGGGTTGGGCTTCAACTTGTGGCTTATTGAAGGCTTCATGTTCCAACAATTGATCTTATCCATCTTGTCAAGCCTTTTCTTGGCCTTGTGCACCTTTGTACGCCTGTTGACAATGCATATTCATAAAACCCTAGGTCACTTGTGCCTTAAATATGCATTTTGAAGGTATGCTTTGCCTTGTCTATTGCTATTTTGGGCCCTATCCCTAAGTTGAGTGCCCCTCCTAAGCCTATCCTTGTCACCTCCAAGCCTTAGACTTGAATATCGATTAGGTGACCGACATAGGGAAGCCTCCTTTGTGGTGAGAATACACTAAAGAGCACTATGTGATGGTTGTGGTGATAGTGGGCCTCCACCTCATTATTGTCCCTTGGTCTAGTTCTTATCTTGTGAGCTTCCCTCATAAGGCCTATTAAATTTTGAGGCAACAACACACATAGAAATCCTAATTCACATAATATAGCACACAAAATGGAAGAAAATCAACAATAAATTTACACACTTCTTAAGAGAGAGAAGTGTGATGAATGATGATGTAGAATAAATGAGAGTGACTCCACTTTCTATATATTGAGGTAACCAAGTCACTTTTCATTGATTTGCAAGCAAAAGCCCTAAGTTTAGTTGAGCATTCAGTTAAAATTTAGAAGTCTAATTGCAGCAACTGGAAATGTATTCTTCTATCTGAAAATTAATTATGCAGTTTATTTGCTACGGCAAATATTGAATAAATCACACTACAATTTTTCACCACAAAAAAACACTACGAAAATAAAATGTTGGAAACTGAGAAATATGCTAACACACACATAAAATTGACAATTATTTTTAGACAATTGTCCCGAGAAAAACCCAATGTGGGAAAACCGTTGCAGTAGCTAAGGGTTTTATTATTATGCAGCAGTGAAATTTTGAGTACAATCTTCGAATGCCTAGCTAGCTATCCAATGAGAAAATATCTGACAAAAATAATTAGAGAGAAAATTTCCCTCTCCACCTGCAATCCCAACACTTGGATCCCTTAGAAAATTGGTCGTCCAACCCTTGTGCAGGCCCTTCTGTGCCAATGTTGCACAGAACCTCACTCATATGGCTTTGTTCTCCCTCTGATCAAGTCATCCTGCCTGTCTTTGTTGTTGGAAGTGACTCTTAAGACCTCTGGAAGACTTTCACGGCCTCTAAAGCTGAATCAACTCCCTCTCCAGCTAAATCGAACTGTTGTGTTGAAGCTTTTGCACAAACCCTGCGCAACCTCAGTGTGGAATACCTCTGTCACTTATTGTTGCCTCTCCGGAACTGGATATCCTCCTCCAGACTCACTGTCCCTGCCCCTCACTGTCTCTGCGCCCCCTCTTTGGCTCGAACTTCTATCTATTGAATCACTGCAGCTGGGAAACTCGACCTCTGCCTAGGAATTCACTCTCAAAGTATGTTCTCCATCAACCCCATTGACCTCCTCTTATAATCTTTGATTGAGACTTCAATGGCCAAGATTAAATCTTAATTGATCGTTGAGATAACATCTAAGTCAATCCATGTGAGTTTCTAGAGAATTCTCACCTTTCTCAATTAATTCATATTAATTAACCAATTTTTCTAGGTTAGAATTAGGAAAAATTTAAATGATGGTCAATTAATTTACTTGAGCTATCTCTAGGAGGAATTTCTAGAAACGATTTATGGGTTTTGGAGATCTCCTGTGTTTTAGTCTCTCCACCAAGTTTGAGACTAGAACACCATCTTATGCTACAAAAAATAACACTCCCTCTTAGTGAGGAAGGTGTTCTAGTGTTGTACTACTACAACACCCTGTCTTTGCATCATCCTCCCATAAACGCTACTGATGTCTGACAACGGTAGTTGCCTGCCACTTTCCATCAACCATTGTGCTACCTTTGATTCATTTGCTACTAGTTGTAGCTAAAACATGTTGCATCTATGTTGCTACTGACACTACACTGTACATTCTATATTGCTGCCAAATTTGCATCTACACTAAAACCCCACCAACACTCCCTCTCACTATTGTTGCAACTGAGAAGCATCCAAAATACTGAATCAACTGTCATCACATGTTGCAACTGTCTCTTGAGTCTTTGACTGCTACTAGCCTTTGCATTGTCCACTAGGAAATTTGCATTGTTGTTGACTTTGCATTGTGCCTCTTGCACTGCTATAAACATTTCTTTGCACGTCTCAAGATCTGACTACAACTAGTCTGCAACTGTCACTGTAGAACTGACTGCACCAACTGGCACTAATCCTCCTACTACTGAATAATGTGGGCCCCTATAGCAAGGGTGATGATCCATGTGAGTAGTAAACTGCAACTGTTGCTCCTCTATGGACCTTGCCCAGCTTTGTGCAACTATGGAATCTAGAACTCGATATGTCCCCGCCTCTCTCCTAGAGGTATAGTTGCATACAAAGTGAATTATACCTCCAAGCTAAAGGAGATGATCATTCTCTGTCGAAGTTGTTGCTTGCTCCTGCTTCTACTTCTTGTCCTTCTTCTTCTGAGGACACTGAGTACTATAGCAGCCAAACTTGCCACAGCTGAAACACTTGATCTTGGACAGATCCTTCTTCTTCTTTTCTCCCTGTAAGCCTTGTCCCTAACTTGGACCTTTTGCTTTCCCTTTCGATGCAATGGCAACATTTTCTTCCTCCTTCACACCCTTCGACCCTTTGCTACTACTGTCGTTGATGGAGCTCTTTACTAGTGCTCGCCTCATCTCCTCTTGGGTGAGATCTACCCACATCCAGTCTCGCCCAAGCAATTGATCTCATCCCAGAATGCCCTGGACGAAGGTCTCCCAATCTTGACTGCCACTGTTGAGGGCCAAACGCACAACTTCTGTAGTTGGAGGCGACTCTCCTACAGCTGCAAGCTCATCCCGGATATCCTGAATTCTAGTGAGATAGGGGTTAATGCCTTCACCCTTTTGCATTCGAACATTCCTCAGTTTTTCCTTTGGGAACATCTCTCGTTGCTCGGAAGTATTATGATATAGTGAGGCAATAGCATCTCACATTTCTTTGCTCGTATTCTTGGCCGAAACTTGTGAGACTATATGATCTCGAACTCCATCAAGAATCAACCGCTTCACCTTAGCCATCTCCTTATTGCAATTCGCTAGTTGATCAGCATTTGTAGGTACTGCTACAACTCTTTCTACATACATCTTCAAACCATGCTCATCTAGAAGGAAAGCCATCCTGGCCTTCCAAATACAATAGTTCGACGCACCCTCTAATTTATCATGATTTCGGCCTGGGACGGAAATTTCCCTCTTTCACTTGCTCGACTGCTAACACTGCTACTTGCACTCCTTCCTGGAAAGAAAATTTGCTTGCTACTACTGCCTACTACAACTAAAAATTTTGGGTTTTTGAAACTAAAAACCCTCTGAGAAAAACTCCCTTTGTGTGTGCAATTTCTCTTCCACCCGGCGTTGGTTCTGCTACTGCAAAATCTCTACAAGATCAAACATGGAGTTGATGGGAGTGCTGAGAAATTCAGGCCAGATTTGTAGCTCGAGGCTTCTCTCAAAAGGAAGGAGTAGACTATGATGAGATATTTGCACCAGTTGCCCGATATACCACCATACGTTCGATCATAGCCCTTTTTGCCTCGCAAGGATGGAACCTACATCAGATGGATGTCAAAATTGCTTTCTTGCATGGTTCGCTTAAGGAGGAAGTATATGTGGAACAACCCGAGGGGTTCTAGGTTCAAGATCGTGAGACACATGTATGCAGGTTTAAGAAAGCCCTCTATGGGCTGAAGCAAGCTCCTCGGGCTTGGTATGAGAGGATTGATAGCTATCTTATGAAGTTGGGTTTTTCAAGAAGCGATGTTGAGCCAAACCTATACTTCAAGGTTGAAAAGGAGAAACCTCTCATTCTGGTCCTTTATGTGGATGATCTCTTTTTTATAGGTGATGACCCTCTCATTCATCAATGCAAGAGGGAGTTGGCTTCCGAGTTCGAGATGAAGGACCTTGGACTGATGCATTACTTCCTAGGGTTGGAGATCTGTCAAAAGCCAGGTGAGATTTTCCTTTCTTTAGAAAAATATATTGTGAAGCTACTTGAGAGATGTGAGATGGTGGACTGCAAGTCCGTGACTACTTTGATGGAACTCAACTTTAAGTAGCTATGTGGAAGTGTTGCTAGGCTTAGATTGACGAACCCTTATGAGTCAATTGCCAACTTGTAGGAGCCTTGATGTTTTTGGTCAACTCCCATCCTAACATATGCCTCGCTATGAACACGTTGAGTCAATTTATGGTCGAGCCTCATCACATTCATTAGATTGCTGCTAAGAATCTCTTGAGATACTCCGGGGCACAATCCATTATGGACTGAGATACACTAGCGAGAATTTGAGGCTACATGGATACACAAATGTTGATTGGGCTGGTAGTGTCGTGGATCGTTGGAGCATGTTTGGGTGCTTCTTCTCTTTGGGGTCTGCTTCTATATCTTGGATGAGCAGGAAGCAGAAATCAATTGCACTAAGCACCATCGAGGCCTAGTACATTGCTGCGAGTATGGCCTGTTGTGAAGCAGTCTGGTTGACGAAGCTCTTCAGTGAGCTATTTAAGCACGTGTTGGATACCATTGTGATCTTCTGCAACAACCAGTGTGGGATTCGTCTATCAGAGAATCTTGTGTTCCACGACCGCTCCAAGCACATTGATATAAGGTACCACTTTATCCACGATATGGTACAACGGGGAGCAGTCAAGCACCAACATATTAGAACAGATAAGAAGGTTGTGGACATTCTCACAAAGCCTTTGGGGAAGGTCAAATTATTAACCTTCAGAGAGAGACTTGGAGTCGTGGAATGACCCTCCTATGACGATCCCGTATGAGTTGGACATAGAGCTCTAGGATCTCCTAGGGGCATGGGGTACTTCTTGGAGCTATAAGCGACCATAGTGAGAGTGGTTCACCTTCCCCTAGTGGTGCGCTGGATACAGGGTGAGTGGTTTAAACTTTACCTTCCTCTGTGATACCCCATTATGGTTGACATGTGCGTAGGGTGAGTAGACCACCTTCCCCTACCCGAACACATGCATGTAGGGTGAGTGGTTTACCTTCCCCTACGATTGACATATGCATAGGATGAGTGGTTCACCCTCTTTTGTTGATGCCCCGGCACACATCCTACCGATAAAGTCCGAGATTCATGGGAAGTACCTCTCATCTAGCCAATGAGTTGGGAAAAGATGGTTAGGGACCATAGCACTATTGATGGACGAATCGTGTACTATCGTACTCCCTATGACTAGGATGCATGGTGTCCAACAACTTGATTTGGGATCAAGGATTGACTCTTGTCAGTGGAGAGTGGTATGGTCTTATGACTCACTCTCGATCACTTCTTCTTCATTATTTCTTCATGGTTCAATAGAGCAAAGCAGTATAGGGCAGTCATGGCAGGGATGGTACAGGATGATAGGTTGGCATGATGAAGGATTGGCAAGTGGAATTCTCCCTAGTTGAGAGGGAGTAGTAAAATTGGCAACTAGGGCCAACTTCCACCTTAGGATAGCTCATATGATGGAGATGATTATTGCATTGGATTCCTCTTTTCGAGAGGTACACTTTTGATATAAAGATCATCTCATTCTGACAAGCAAAAATGGAATTTTGAATTTATTCTCTCATGGACAAATTGTCAAGGTCAGCCTAAGTTAAATGTAGGCTCATGAAACCTAATGGATGTGTCTCCTCAACCTCAATGAATTGTACAAATAGGTGTGACCATTCTCTCATTTGGACATCACTCATCTCATCATATCATCTTCTCTCTCCTCTCTTGATTGGTTCGTACAACTAGGAGGCTCTCTTCTTCGCACATGTGGAAGGAAAGCAAACTTTTGGACTGGTTTTGGAGGCCAAAATTTTTAGGACTAGGGCATGCATTGACCAGTAGTATTTGACCAGCGTTGACTTTTGTTTTGGGGGCAGAATTTCAAATTTCGCAGGCCGCATTCTTTGGCACAGATTTCAAGGTGATTGGGGATTGTTTGACCAAGTTAACTGTTGTGTTGACTTTTTGGTTTGACTGCAAAATTACAGACTTTGACTAGGTTGAACGAGCTTGTTTTGGGTTGACTTTAACCCTCTTTGGAGGCCGCATTCTTCTTTTGTTGACCAAGCTGACTGGAGGACGTTTTGGGGCATCTTTGACCACCATTGACTTTCTGGTTAGGGCTGCATTGACTGCTGATTTGACTATTGATTTGGCATATTTGTTTTGAGCATGTATTTCTGATATTTGTACTCTCTCTCTGTTGAACTATTGAAGAACAATAAGAAGATTTGATCAAAGGGTTTCCCCACATTGGGGTTTGTCCCTGGCATCTGCCACATCTTGTGTCCTCTTGTCTTGGCTTGTGTTTTGCATATGTTTTTAAGTTCTATCTGCATTTAGTATCAATTTGTATAAGTTAATGCGATTGCTACCGAAGATAATTGGAAATTGTCATTAGGTTGATAAGAAACATTAAGTAAATTGTGCTAAAGCATAGAACATACCATTGTTATCTAAAATTAACAAAACATTCTCACCAAGTCATTGCCAAGGGGCAAGCATGTATTCTTCAGAGACAAGATGGAAGTGGTGGGAAACACCTTCCTCAAAAAGAGGGAGTGTTGAAAATCGTACCAAAGAGGTGATTCCTAAGCATTTCTCCTTTTGGCCTAGGGAGACACATAAATCACCTTTTGTCTAAGTGATATTACAAGTTTATTAATATCAAGGGGGCTATGTACTCTTTATGTGGAGTACTATGTACTTTTAATTAATAAAGTCACGTGTTTTAAAAGTGACTTTATGTGTAAAGTACTAATTTTATTAAAGTGACTTATGTTTTAAAAGTCACTTTTACGAAGAGGCTCATTAATAGAAAGGGGGACAACATGAAGATAGGTCAAGTAGGGGAAAAATCTCTTCACCCAACTGCCCCAAAACTTGCCCAAAAGTGGGAATTTTTGGGGTTTTTCCCTTTTTTGGAGGATTGATAGCTTACTTCGCACCAACTTACAGTTGTTTACTATTCAAGAGACAATATTTAGACTTAGAAATTGTAACAAAAGAAGGTTTGCCGTAATGGCACCTTGTACCCAAACTAGTCTAGGCAAAGCTCGAACTCCAACAAAACTCGGTCCAACAAACTTATCCTCTCTTCAACAAGACTCAACCTCCTCAAAGGCAAGATTCAACCTCCTCAACAGAGCTTGGCCCCAACAAAATTCAATCTTTAACAAGGTTGAACTCGGCCTCAATAGGCCTCAAAACAAACTGAAACCCTTCCCAAAAATTATGCCAAAAACCCTCCTACAACTCAACAAATACTTCACCAAAGACTTCTCCAATTTAGCTTCATTGGTTCATGAGAAATGAATCTCAAATTTGCTCCTCCTAGTCACTAAAACAAAACCGAATTCACTCGAGCGATTGCTAAATACTCTCCTTCTCAAACCTATTTATAATGCTTTTGGGGTTTAGGGTAGGGTCGACTTGTCCACTAGATTGGCCAACTTGTGCAACTAGTCGAATGAATATTCAAAAAATCATTTCTCCTTAACCATGAGGAGTTAGAAGGTGTGCCATATATCATTGGAAAGGTCTCGAAATATGTTATTTGACTATGTATCTTTCTCTTTCATTTGGACAACCTTTGACATCAATAACAACCATTTTCAACATATGTGATAAGGTGATCATGGAGTGGAAAAGACTCTAAGAAAGGTGCCATAGGCATGAGATAAGCTAATCAAGGTCCAACATCCTAAGTGTAATGATGCAAGGAAGGAGCAATCACAGAGGCATGAGTTACCCTTTCCTTGGCCTTCATTTTCCACCCCTCTTGTGACTTTTACTTCAATGATTTAACTTTCTTTGGTGCATAGCTTAGGAGACGAAGCTTGCTTTGTGCTTTTCCAATGCCCTTGAAGGATGTAGCAGTTTCTCGCTCATCAAAGTTGGGACATCCAAGAGTTCCTTTATTTTAGATGAAGCATTAAATGCTTGAGGAATTGGATAATGGCTAATGAGTGGGGTAGAGCTCATGCTAGGATTTTGCCCACACATTAAATAAGTCCCAACCATCTTTTGCATTTTACATTTTCTTTCTATTGTGGCTTTCAATGATTTTATTATTCTTTCCACTACGTCAACCTTCGGGGACAAGTTTCCCAACCCTAACTCAAGGATGTGGATATAGTGTCCCAATCCCAATGACCAATGACAATTAGGAAGGATGGAGAGTGGTAACTATGGATTACCCTAGCCACGTTATACCAATCAAAGCCTCCCTAGTAGTGCCCTTCCTAAACCATAAGGCCTCAGAGGAGGTCCCATTGGACAACAGTGAAAGGCTAACCTCCCAAATAAAGTGTGAAAATGTTATCCCATAGACCTACTTCCTAGAAATATAGAGGGTTAAAGGCTAGTTTGCATAATCTCACTAGTGATTAGTGATGGATTTCAAGCATTGGTATGTGAGTAAGGGTTTGGTTGCATTGTAAAGTTCTAGGCACGAGGTCATATGATTGATCCTATTCCTATTCTAGAGATAGTTTGCACGGAATTTGGTCATGATAGAGATTATTTTCATTTTTAAGCGTGCCTTTGGATTCCTCCTGAGAAATTGAGCTCCATGAGTATAATATCAAGGGGTATTCACATAATTTCTATTTTTAGCAGTTGCCCAACATGAGTGACATGAAATAACCCCGAAATGTGACACGTGGCAACCTTCTTATGGTGACACATCCTCTTTAAAGAATGACATTTAGCATCTTGAGGTGTGTACATGTGTTGATGTGATTGGGATGCATGCATAAAGTGAAAGGGAGATAACCAAAGCGATTTCCTCAATTAGAAGACAAGGTGGCAATTGGTGATAATCATGACAAAGATTCTCCTAGTTAACTAAGTCTCATGCCCAGTTGGCTGAAGCATGTGGACTTAACTCACCCTCCTTTCTGTATCAACTCATCTTTCCCTCTCATGCAAGTTTTCTCTCTCTCAGAACTTGCCTTATGACTCCACTTCTCACCACCTCACTCATGGTAACTCCTCTTAACTAAGTTCGACCTCACTTCTCTTTTGAGTTCAATCTCCACTCGTTCAATTAAACTCACCCTCTCACTCCTATTCATTTTCATTCTACACCACTCAACAACCAATTGAACCATTCCACCAACATTTTCTGGAACTTGCATGAGGGATAAGGGAACATGTGCTAATGTCACCTAGCCACTTGTATGCATGCATCATCACTCTTTCTCTAGTGCGACTTGGTTCAGCCAAGAGCTCGCATGGGTGAGTATGATTGTCTTCTCCTATGGCTTGAATTACCTAGAACGTATCATCAAAGCTATCATAAAAGAGAAAGGAAAGCTCATTCTAAGAGGTGGATTTTTTTGAGCAGAACAGAGCAGCAGCACGTTATATCATTCGTCATTCTTTCTTTCTCTCATTTCTAACAGGTTTCTCATCCAACAAGGATTGATCAGCAGATTGGGTTTGCGTTTTGGACTCTATGGTGCAACCAGCTCGTTGAATAATACAAAATAAAGATGTCTTATGATTGATTCGCGGCTTCTATATTTTTTTAATCTCCAATTTTTAACTACAAACCTGCAACAGTGTCATATTCCTTGTATTTTGACTAATTTAATCATCTATAGGCATTTCTTCTTCATAGTCATTTCCATTTTTAGCAGTTCTGTTTTAATGGAAAATTCTACAGATAAATTTCTTACAGATCCATTTTCTTTTGGCAATTTAGTGGCTGTCAAAAAAATAAAAAAAAATGTTTTATGTTGCTTTATGGAGAGGAGAATCTGCAGTGACAAATGAAGGAAAAAATCTTCTAATGACGCACCTTCCTTCAAGAAGAATGTTAGTTGGGGGAAAACAATGACCAAAGCAATAGGTGGATAACTCTGGCATAATGCTATCTGAATATCATCATAGGGTTGTTGGCTAGCTGGCTATCAAATGTGTAGAAAAATTTTCTCCTATGGGTTATCCACTTTTGGTGGGTAACAAGCCGTGTTAATGCTACTTAATTAATCGTAATGTTAAATTCTTGAAGTAAAAGGAACATTCTCCTGTCTTTCATTTTCATCCTTTCAATTAAATTTTTAACATTGCCATTACTTGTTTCAAGATGTTTTTGAGTAATTCCAACCTCATTGGATTTCATATGCAGAAAGAATAATTTTAGAGCCTACTTAAAATCCAGCAGACTTAACATTTTTTCAGGATTTCAAGATTGGAGGGATTGCAATGTTTCCATTGGATTCTATCATGTATGAGTATATGGAACTAGCATTTAATCAAAATCACCAAGTGCTCCATGTGGTATCGGTTGTCGAACTTCTCCAACATGACCCTAGTAAAAATGTATCCACTAAAACAAAATCTCGATTTGACATGTTAAGTTTTTTCTATCTTATTTTAATGCTTAGAGGTTGATATTGATAATGAGGATCCCAATATAGACAACAATTTTCATGATATGTAGTACTAGTTATTTGTTGTAGCATGATACTTTTTGAACTATACAGGTCATTTGAGCCTCTTTGTTGATGTATTTTTGGTTCAGAGATGGATTGCACTCAATGCTATTTTGGTTATATGCATTAGTTGTGTGATTGAATTTGTATCATCATCGAGTAAATGTTTTATACATTTCATATTTTATATGTACTTCACCAGTTTTTTATATTTTTTATATTTTACATGTCCTCTGTGTCATGTTCCGGCGGTTCACCGTGTCACGTTTTGGATACTCGTATTTCGTATCTTCTGTGTCCCATCTCCTTGTGTCATGTGACTTAGGACACAATGCTACATCCTCCAAAGTGGAGGGAAACACATGTAGCTTCTAACTGTCTCTTATATTCATATGTTTGGTATAAAACATCAGATCCAAACATGAAGGTGTCAGGGTCCTCTGTTGGAAGCGTATCGAAGTGTGGAAGAACTAAAAGATCAATAGTCTTTATTTCAGTATCCTCATTAGCCTCTTCTATAGGGAATTCATTCATTTCCTCTTCATTTTCATTTTCCATCCTGAATAAAGAAACAAACCCTAAAATTGAAGTATACGTTTCAGTTTCCTCAATTTTAAGTTAACTTATGGTTCTTCCTTAACAATAGTTGCTTCGACCCTTGCTGTTACTTCAGTGAGAATTTCAGCAGCAATTTGCACTAGAATAGGCCTTCCAAACACTAATGATTTATCTTTGTTTACAAACTTGTTAACCACTGATGCTGGAGGGTCAACTCCTGCTCCTTGTGCACTGGTTTCTGCATGTCCTTCAATAAGAGGAATATCAAGAGATAAATCTCCCCAACTTATCCCTCTGCAGCTTGATAAATCTTAAATCAAAAACACCATGCAAGTGAGGAAACAGAATTGGATATCCAGTTCCAATCCTGCTACTTATGCAAGTGATTCCTGACCCAAAAAAAAAGACTAACTTAGCATTTCTCCAGCAACAATGCCAGTAAGTGACAGGTTCTAGTAATAACAGGAATGATGTGCCCAAGACATACCAAAACACCTACACTATATGAGCAATGTCAGAAATTTTGATTATCAAGTTTATTAAGGATTTTAATGGTTACCAGAGAGTTTGCTAGAGTACGATTATGTTACCCTATGACTAAGCAAGGAGTAAAAAAGAATGCAGAAGAAAAATTCTGCAGCAGACTATAAGCATGTTATTTGTTAAATTAATATGAGATTCCCTGTACATACTTTTGCTAAAAGTAACCAGAGGGTGGCCTTCTTGGCTTACTAATCTTTCCTGGAAAAACAACCTAACAGAAATAAACAGGTTATTAACAGCAGAGAACTGAAACAGTAAAAAGCTGAATTACGGAGGAAGAAATTAGCAGCAAATTAACAGCTGAGCAGAAAATGAAATATAACGCTATGAACGTAAGACGCACCCAGTTGCACACTGCAAGAGTGGGCCCTTACTCTGCAGCTCACTGGATGATCTCTAATAAATTAACTCAGGGTATTGTAAGACAGACCAGCAATCGTAATTAGAAGGATCAAGAGCGAAAATGGTCCCCAATCTGTGACTTCATACAAAACTTGTTCCGTTAAATTCTGGCATAATTACCTGACATCTAGGAAAGACAACTGAAAATAACTAGTAACTGTAAATTCCCTAAATGCTTCGATGCACTTATTTACAATATTGAAAGAAAAAGAAAGAAACCTTTTTCCCCAAGAAAAGGAGCTAAGCAAATGAGGCATATTGTGCTCTAACTGTCCCATCAATTATGGAGATATTTGCTGATACAATTTGGGGTAGATTTGCAAAAAACAGGACCATGTAAGACTCTTGACTCTAGTCATCAATAGAGCACATCCATTCTAAAACAGTCTTCTCCTTAACTTCTGTAGCATGCCATCCCATCAACAAACTTGAAGGGTTTATCGGTGTGCAGAAGCAACTCATCAATACTTAGAGGAACTCATCAGCACACTGTTAAATGATGAACTGAACCATGAAATTCTTTGACCATCAAATAACTCTGCCTTATTGGAACATTGAGTCGCTCTATAACCCAAAACAGCACCACTACCTACTCTGCATATATAGATTCATGAATCCCACTTAATCTTTAATAATGGCATCATTAAATCATGAGATTCCAAGTAAAAATGTATAAAAATCACAACTGACCATCATATACATGAACTGAGCAAAATGGACTCAGTGGGTAGGGCCAAAGGTTCAGAGTAAGAGAAAGACGATGCAAAAATGATGACCAAATAGGGAGATTTCAAGGCTCATCAATTAGTGTGATATCATAGATATCATAGTTGCTAAATTAATTCACTGGAGGTAGATATGAGATATGAGGTTAAGGTTCATCAATGCTGCAGAAAGCCACTCAGGGGTGTCATTTTAGATCTTTGGGGGAAATATCAAAGAACTTGGGTCATGCCAATCTGCATGTGAAACAAAGATACTGTCTTCTTAGAAATTAAAAGTTACATTCTTGAGCCCACCCATCTTCAAAGCACTTAGCATTCACATCAAGTAGGCTCGATACCATTGTCAATTAGTCGAAAAAACACATGAGAAAACTTCTTGGGCTACTACTGCAATTTCGTTTCAATAAAGTGAACAAATTTTCACACATGTTCATGAATCACTAGTTATATGAAATATAATTGTATATATGAAAGATAATATATGTTCCTTATGTCCATTGGGCTACCTGCAAAACAAACCTATTTCTTGCTCATATTTGTAATTTTTTGCTAGGTAGACAGAACAGTTACAAATCTGAAGTTAACAATTAAAGGATGTATTTTCTTCAATCTCATGGTCACAACAGACATGCAAGAGATGTTTGTGTAGGCCTGTATGTTTGCATCCATGTGTTGGAAACATTAAAATTGCCTCTTTAGATGCATTTTATGCATGTCTCTCTGAACTCATTTTCACTTGTCTATGCCTGAATGCCAGAGCATGATGTAACTGTTCATTCTATGCAAGGTGGCGCAAAAAAATTTCAGACCCTCAGAACCTAACCATTATATTAAGGTGTAAGTAAAAGAAACAGCAATGGTTGCAATATAAGTTTCTCAATTATGAATAGATACAAGTTGATAGCAATTTCTGCCATAAAACAAAAATTTAGGTCACAAAAGTATACATTATCAAGATTAAATGCATACCTGTTGCATATCTGAAGCAAAAAGCTCTGGTGAGTTGCCATAAGTTCCAGCATTCATCCTCAAATCAAGAAGATGAAAATCAAACACCTCATGCATCCTTGGCCCAGCAAAGTTCCCGTGGATCAAGTTACATAGTACCGCAAAAATTTCTGATGAAATAATTTTGAGAAAGGCATCAGAACAGCATTCAGTGATCACCTTTGAAGAAACCACCGTTTGACTCCCAGACTCCTTCATAGAAGTGTCTTTCTCTATCTTGGTGATCTCCGGAATAATCTTGTTTTTTTCACAAAAGGAATGTCTTTCAGCCTTCCCATAACTTGTCTTTTCACCGCCATACATCGCGAGCACTGATGAAACAACTTCCTGTATCGAATTCCAGTTAACAATAAGGGAAAAGGCACTTCCAAACATGATGTTACCAGATTCATGCAATGCAGCTAAATGATTTGTTTTACCTTCATGGGAAGAATTCCACTGTTATTAGGAGTATCCTCTGAAATGGTTTGTTGAAGCAACTTCTTGGCATTGTCAGGTGGCCCAGAAGCAAGTGCTTTCGCAATGGCACTCCTTATTCCTCCTGCAGTTATGCTTGATGCATTTAAAACCTGCTCCAATACTTCAGTCCAATGCACATTTTGATTATGATTTATATCTTTTTCACTGAGCATACTTAATTTTTTATCTATGTTCTTGTCCCCCATGTTTTCATCTTCCATTAGCAGGTCAGATGATCCACTCAAAGGCTCTGTTTGTGTTCCATTAATGCCCTGCACACATCCCGTGTTAATGTCTTCCATCCCCAGCTGAGACGATCCACTTAAAGTCTCTGTTTGTGTTTCATTAAAACCCTGTGCCAAAATATGAAGAGAAATTACAGAAACTGCAGCAAAAACTATTGGAAAAGGCTTATAAAAGTCTAATGTAGATTGCAATCTCATTTAATTTTCTTAATGAAAGGACCAACAGCCTCACTGCAAAAATAACATACTTCTTGCTGGAGCAACCCATTAGAGAATTTAATAAAAAAATCTGTGCATAAAAAAAGCAAGTGCATGGGGATTGAAGAAACAGTTTACACAAAGTTATGTTGTATCACACAAGAGTGGCTGAGCCACACAAACCTTGCCACAATATCATCAAGTAAGTCAAGCAGGTGTTGCTGACATTGATTCTTCTTCTGGAGCCATTATGGCTTGCATATTCAAGTTGTTGCGCAAGTCAATATTGATACAAAAAGAACTAAGGGCAACCCCTATCACCAACAATTATATAACCCCATCATGAAGAAGTCATTGAGACAGTAAAATTGAATGTTGATAGGTTGAGTCTAAGTACCAGGTTTTGGAGCCTATCATTCTTCTGTATCAGCAATCTACCTGCTAAAAGAGATCTTTTGTATGTGAGACCTAGGTTGTAAGGAAGTAAACAAGCAACATGGTGTCTGAACCGTAGGCTGTAAATGATTGTTATATGAGCCCGAGAGCTATAAGAAGTCATGCAGTTAATATTGTTGCCTGAGAGGCATAAGAGCTAGTTTTTTAGAACCTATCATTATTGTGTATCAGAGATCTACCTGCTAAAGGATATCATTTGTATGTGAGACCTAGGCTGTAAGGCAGTAAAAAAGCAACATAGTGTCTAGGCCTTATGCTGAAAGTGATTATCGTGTGAGCCCAAGTGTCTAAGCCTATCATTATTGTGTCTCAGAGATCTACCTGCTAAAGGAGATCATTTGTATGTGAGACCTAGGCTGTAAGGCAGTAAAAAAGCAACATGGTGTCTAAGCCTTATGCTGAAAGTGATTATCGTGTAAGCCCAAGTGCTATAAGAAAAGGCACAATCAAGATTGTAGCCCAACAGGCATTGTTGTACCAATCGTAACTCTCCTGTACATAATGCTGTTTTAAGTTAACAAAAGTTCACTGTTCTGCATATCTTTGTGTGAGTTATTTTTGGTGGTGAATGGTACATCATGGTAACTACAAATTTCTCAAGTTCTTTTGAAATTATGTGTTAACATATATGAAAACTCTTAACCTAGTTGCAGTGATTTTGTGGACCGTCTGTGTTGTGTTGTTCATGTGAACTAGTGTGTGCTGGTGCAATTTACCATCTTCTGCAAAAGTAAAGTTGATGTGTTGTACTTAGCATATTCACATGTACATTTGTACTTTGTTGAATAGGTCGTATATCCTGAGAATACACTGGTATCAAAGCCGACAATTTATCAAGTTTGGGATTTTAGAGATATTTTTTGTAGTGAATGATGCATCATAGTAACTGCAAAATTTTCAAGTTCTTCTGAAATTAAGTGTTAACATTTAAGAAAACTGTTAACCTAGTTGCAGTGATTTTGTGGACAGGCTGTGTGATGTTCTTATTGAACTAGTGTGTGCTGGTGCAGTTTACCATCTTCTGCAAAAGTGAAGTTGATGTGTTGTACTTAAGACATTCACATGTACATTTGTACTTTACTGAATAGGTTGTGTATCCTGAAAATGCATTGGTATTAAAGCTGACAAGCTATCAAAGTCGGGAGCGTTTATGAGCGTGCAATACATGGTAAACCGTGACCAAGAAAGGGAGTTGCGCAGAAAAAATACACTCTGCACAAGTCTCATATTTTTCCACCCTCTTTCCAATTTAACCAATGTGTAGGATAGGTAAGATCTATATGATCTAATCTTACATATGCATCAATTAGTGTAGTCAAAGCTCTATCTAATTCAACAAGTTTAGAAAAGAAAGGGAGCCAAAATTTAAATTCTTGTGATAGAAGGTTTCTTTAAGGCTTAAAATGACTAGTCTATGCATCTGCAGAAAAAACAACCACTCCACAAATGCAGGGAAAAACATGTCATACATTGTCACCATACAAACAGTTTCTCAAAAGACTATATGGTCATTCAACAACACATCTGAGGGGAAATGCAAGAGGGCGGAGACACGGAATACATCGATATAAACAAATGGATAAACAATGAAGCTTAGTGAAAGTCGCAGCAGCTAAATATGCAAAAAACAGTCACTTCATAGTTTAATGGCATAATGAAACTCATAACACAGAATAGCTGGTCTCTGTATTCTATAGCATGATGTAGGGAAATGTGTCAAGTCATATGCACAACTGCCACCTTATGCAATAAGCAAGCTACTACTTATGACTACGTAGTTTCCTATGTTTAGTCAGGTAGTTACTAATATCATATGTTTATGTCCTTTGGTTGCACATGTAATGACATCTAGGAGTAAGGTGACAGGAAATCACCTAATGCGTGCATTGGCAGTAATTACACTCCCAGCAGTTATTTCAACAGCTTGCCAGCAGGCTGCCAAGAATCCAATGAGACCCTGTTTAAAGGTTTATATTGAACAGTCTCCTGCTGGCCTATGTGTATCTCTATTACAAGAGTGTGGAAGACGGGAGTTACAGGAATAACTAGTTCCCAACACATACTGTATGGCTCCTACAAGAAATTTAATAGATCCAAGGATGCTGCCCCGACAACTCTACTTTTAAAGCCTGGAAAATGATGTGTCGCACTATTTCTTGTCTGTCCCTTGTGTAGGGCCCACTCAAAAGGTGTCAGGCAATTACTTCCTAAGTAATTCCTAAGAAAGAGGGACACATCAAGCTCTCATATGGAATAACAATATAGATTGATAAACGCTTTCAAGACAATACCAACCACCAATGTCATAGTAAAAGTGTTTTCTGAAGACAAACATAAGATTCTAAACATTGCGTCTGTGGCAAGCAGAAGTTTAATAATCGGGAAGACAGCATTCCTAAAAGTAAAATCGAATCACCTATTTTCCTCGGAGTTGCAGGAACGTTTTGAGGCAAAAACCTAGGAACGTGATATCGCCAACCAAGAAAAGATAATAGGAAGAAACTAGGAAGGCTTGCTTCTACGGGATTTTAACAACAACAACAAAACAGACTTTATTAGAGACGGACATAGGGCTCGCACAAAATTGGATGAAACAACAAATTGATAAGAATTGTTCGAAACGAAAGTTTGCAATTGGTTATTGGGTTTACCTTCATCCTCAAGCTTCAAATAGTTGTTGTCTATGAGAGGAAAACGAAGCGAAAAGTTGTTCCCAAAGTTCTATAGACCATACAAAATTGTAAACAAAAAGAGTCATTTAGCAACATTGGCTTTTGAACTTAACCGAAGGTAGAAATTAATTCAAATTAAAAAGTGCTTTTTCTTGAAGACGAGGAAAGAAACTTAAAAAACTGGTTAGGGGATTCAAATAAGATAAATTGGTGAAATTGAAAAAAATCAACTAAGCGGCACTACAGAAAGACAAAAAAGACGAATTGTCAGTAGAGTTAAGGTAAAACCCAAACAAAATATTGAGGTGAAAGAACACACAGAATAAAACTAAATTCATTATTAGACGGACAGAACCCTGGTGCATAAAGAATTACTATCAAGACAGACAGAAAAGAAATAACAGCATAATAAATAAAAGTTAAAATTCAGGAAAATCAACTCCAAATATATCAAATATAAAAATAATATTAATAAGTTGAAAAAGATATTAGAAACAGGGAATATTTTAAGGTTTAATATTGGTAGGTGGGCTAAGTTTACATGATTTTTCAAAAAAAAAAGATTAGCCCAAATTTAATAGTATAAAATTATTTTACCATAAGAATCACCAAAATTTTATATAAACCGATATAAAATCATTAGAAATCTAAATATTTTTACAAAAATATCACCAAACATTTTACCATCTGCATATTAAGAACTAGTAAAATTCACCAAGGTTTCTAAACTTTAAGATAAACTTCCGTCGTTAAAAATTTCACCAATTTAGAAAGATAAAATCCCTAGTGAACAAAGAAATTACTATCAAAACCCGCCGAAAAGAAAAGATCAACATAACGCCTGGTTAAGAGCATGTGCTTGCTCCTAAAAGGTCACAGGCTCAAACCCAGAGGGGGTAGAGTATGTATGGCTTTGAAGACTTAGCAGTCAAATTACTGCCCCAAGGTGGGTCCCTTGTCCCACAAACAAAACAGTCTCATACATCAATGTGGTGTCTAACTTAGCCATGACCTTAAAATTAAATAATAATAATAAATAAATTCAGGAAATTCAACTCGAAAAATATGAAATACAAAAATAACATTAATAAGTCGAAAAAAGATATTAGCAAGGAATTTTGTAAAAAGCGAGAAACCATTAGCATAGAGTTAACAAGTACATTCATTCCCAATGGACAAGACCGGTCTAAGCGTACATTCAATAATCTCATTTCATTTCCTATGTATCTTAGAAGGATGTGTGCTAGCATATGAAAATAAAACTCACAAAATTCACATCATTAAAAATAGAAACTGTCTTGCATTGCACCTTTTTGTGATTATTCAAGTGAATATCATTATTACATGGTTAGTACACGGTTGATTAATAAAATTATTGAAATGTTAATTTCGTCTTCTGATGCAATAATTCAAATTTTTCATTTCCCTTTCCAGCACCGGTCACCGCTTCAACTGACTATACAAAAAATGAAAAAAGAAGATGAAGAAAGAATCTAAAAGTTATCATTATTCCAACATTACAACAATGTTTTAACATACCTCAACAATGGAATTGCCGACCTCTTTTAGTCCATGCTCTGCTATAACAGAGGTGCTATCTTCTTGCTGCCTTATAAAAGCTCCGACTACTGAAGATTGTCCGGCATCCAAATCGTTACTCTCGGGAATCTGATCCACCGTCGAATTTCCAAGCACAGTTTCTCCTTCAGGGCCACTGGTATTCAAACAAACAGAAGCACTGGACATACCACCATTTGGTTCTTCTTTACTTGACCTTTTTCCTTGCCCTTTGAATCTTTTCTCTTTTTTAAGGTGTTTTGCGACACACATCACTGAATTGAATCTTTTATTGTCAGGTGATACGAAATAAGTGTTCTTGCGAGTAGTTTGTACTTTCCAGCCAGGACAAAGGGTTTCACCTTGATTAGACACAAATTCTTCTAGTTCATCTAAGCGCATTTTATAGTTGGACAGCTTTTCCTCATAAGACTCAGAGTTAAGATGATCAAAGGATTCATTGGAAATCTCTTCCAGGGAAGAAACAAGTAATTTATTCTTCTCAGGTTTCATACCAGGAAATGGCCTGTGCTCAGTAGGCAGTTCATCGGATGCATCTTCATTTTCTATTCCTGTTTCTTTTTTAACAAGAGTTGTTTCCATGTTCTCTAGCTTGCCATTAGTTTCATTACTTTGATTGTCTTTTATTGTACTGGAAATTTGCCTTCCAAATGGGGCTTTAGAATTTTCACCGCATATTTTTCTGGTGGAACTCTTCCTTTCATCTTGGATATCATTATTTGAATGACTTACACCTGTCTTGCAATCAGGCATCCTCCTTTTACCAAATTCTGGATGATGTTGTCTTTCAGGTGTAGTGGCTTGATCAGGTATCTGGCAGCTTATCAGCGGGATATCTAAAGATGTCAGTTCAGCTCTCTGCCTCTTACTCGACCTTAGCTCCCTGTCAAGCCCCATTTTCGACCTTAAGTTGTCGAATTGGCTCTTTCTCCTGCAAGTTTCAAAGAAGCTATGTGATAACATGATGAAAAAGGTTCCTTGTATCCTAAATACATATTCCAGAGAACTTAAGAACAAACGCTGACGCAATCTCTTAGCAGAGTTTATTAGAAGGTCATAATATTTAAACCACTAAGCATTGCATCATATCACACAGCAGCTATGTAACAATGTTGATTGCTGCACTATCATGAGCACAGCAACAAACTCTTTACAACATTGGCATCCTGAGAACCAGGACCTCAGCTACATGTTGTAATGCTTTCCTTTTCTTAACTTACATGATTAAATTCTCAACAGCAAGTTTGCACAAAAAATGAACATTGCATGCCAGTGAAAAGAGTAATCTCAAATCTATCTATAAGTATAGAAGCCAGTTCTTTAAGTGAATACATTACTGCCAGCATGGAGATCTATAATACCTTCATGAACATTACAGTGATGAAAAAGTTTCCCCAGATCCCTTGCATCAGCTGTCTAATTCTATTGCTTATTGCCCCCTTGATACAAAAGTTTCCAAGGTTTTACTATTATCCAAGTATAGAAATTTGCCAGGATAGTCATTCCTTAATATTTGAGCTTTTATGTATTTCTTTTCATTTAAATTAGGAACAGTCTAGAGTTTTTTGGTAAATATATTCTTCCTGATGTTATCGGAACCGGGTGTTCCAGACCGATTCACCCCCTGAAGTTATGAGAAAGCACTTGCCAAACAGAGGTAACAATGTTGATTCCTGCACTATCATGAGCACAGCAATGACCCCTTTATAACACTGGATTGCACTGGCATCCTGAGAAACAGGACCTTTTACATGCTGCATTGGTTTCCTTTTCTTAACTTAAATGATCAAATTATCAATGGTGAGCTTGCATTAAGAATAAATATTACACGAGTTAAAAGAATAGCCTCAAATCTACCTACGTAAATATAGAACCCAGCGCTCTAAGTGGATACAACCTACTGCTAGTATGGAAGATCTATAGGATACCTCCATGGATATTACGGTGAGGCAAAAGTCACCACAGATCCATTACACCAGTTGTCACTCTATCACATTTTGCAGCCATTCCTTGACACAAAATTTCAGAGTTTACCATTATCCAAGTCTAGAAATTTGTCATTATAATCATTTCTTCACATTTGAGTTTTTATGTGTTTCTTACCCTTTATACACAACGGTCTAGATTTTGTTGATAAATATATTTCTTCACGATGTTACCAGAACCAGCCACTCTGGATGTTTAACCCATATACTACCTGAACCAGGCCCTGAACCAGACAAGCAAATCAGTATTGTTCCGATCTGGCCAGTTTTGATCTGAACCAGAAGTTAGAACCCATCCCAATGACATCAGCAGTCTACTTATCATCTACAAGATTGGAGGAGAAGTGAGACCAGATTGTTGTGCCCATTCAAAGGTATGTCAAACATATTTCAAACTCTCTGTTTTTCTAGTAAAGTTGCTTATTTTTGTTTAAGCAAATAAACAAAAGATAGGATTTGCATTTGCAGATTTGTGTTCACTGCCTGAGACATTACCATGTCCTAAAAGAATGTGAAAGACACAAGAATGGATCCATCTCAAAGAGATTGATGGCGAAAAAAATGCAAATATTGTAAAAGTGAAATGAAGAGTGAAGGGGTTTACAGAGTGAAAAACACTTATCTGGCATACAAGTACAGATTAAACCATGCCATAACGTTAACTTGGATATTTAGATAGGAAATGCTGGTATCGATAGATGAAATATAGCAGAAAAAATTAGAGAAGATATTGAAACTGAGATAGGGAGAAAGAAAGAGATTGCGGGCAAAGAAAGTGTGGATAGAAGTGGAAAGAAAGCGTGGATAGAAGTGGAAACTCTAGTTTTGAAGAATCCTCTAACCCTTCTGTTAGGGGTCCTTTTGATATAATGCTTCAATTTATGACAACCTTACCCGAAAGAGGAAGAGAATCGATGGCCCTTTTGCAGCCACCACCACCCTTGCCCAAGCACTCAGTCCATAATCGATAGCTATTGAAGACGCAATACAAGAAATCTACTTTCAAATGCATGGCTAGATGGTGATATGATGTAGATATCACTTGCAATGCTTCCCGGCCACCTTATTACCAACCAATGTTAGATGCCATAGTTGCACAGGGGTGAAACTATAATTAAAAATATAAAAGAATGTAGAAATAACATAATTAAAAGACTCATAAACAGGGATGTATTTCACATCAGGGTACAGCTGACTGGCCTCCACACCATCAGGTCCAATTTCAAAACTTGTTTGATCCCCTTTCACAAAAATAGTCAGTTACTATGACAATATTAGCTGCGAAAGATGTCTCTGCACACTTGACCATCCACCACAATTTTGGAAGCCTTAACCCATTGTCAAAAAAAAAAAAATCAATATTTTCAACAAATTTCTGACCCAAAAAAGCAGTTTAACCCCTAAATCCTGGTTGATCTTTAAAAAGCTAAACTGCAACAAAACTTATAGCTTGTTCACTTAAACATAAAAATACACAAGAGGTATTTGTAATAATAATTTATTATATATATAAAATGTACCAGTGATGTTGAATGTTACAATGAGGCCCCCCTTTTGTTACAATGAGGCCCCCTTTTATACCTAGGTAGGTGTACTTTCATGATTACGCTAACTAATAACTATTTCAATAAACATTATTATTTACATACTAACCATAGACATGGCTTCATCATCCCAAACCAAACAATCGTTCATTGGAAACATCCCTAAGCTAGAGATTTGTTAGATCTCACAGGTAGAAAAGACAGGTGTCCTTTCATGATTAGGCATATCTTTTAGACATGTTTTTTCACTTAACTAATAACTATTTCAAATAAACATTATTATTTACATACTAACCATAAACATAGACATGGCTTCATCATCCCAAATCAAGCAATCGTTCATTGGAGACATCCCTGACTTAGAAATTTGTTAGATCTCACAGGTAGAGGGCCAATAAAGAAACGCCCTATGTTAGGTCTCGAGGTATACATATGAGAGGATGTCAAAGATAAGGTTGAAGCACCTGCATGCAATCCAACTTCATGAGAAGTCTATATGCAATATCAACATTCAATTTTGTGTTACTGCTGCTCATATAAATAGCTAAGTATTATAATTTAAATTTATCCGCTACAAATTGGTATCCTAATTTAGGGTTTATTTTGTCTTTTAATTATTTTATTTCTACATTCTTTTATATTTTTAAAATATATTATTGCCATTACCAACCTGCTGTTTTTTGAAAATTTCTCAGAAACTTCTAAGATATGCATACCCGCCATATAACAAAGTGTGTGTTTCCATGAAACAAGGCATCTCACGCTCCAACTTCAGGGTTCAAGATAATTCAACAACAAGATTCAAAATTATTACAATAATATTCAATACGAGTTCAACATGTAATTTGTGAGAATTAAACGTAGGTAGTGAGAATAATTATCCGTCCTCCCAACCACTAGAAATGAACCCAATTTAACACGCACATTGCATTAACGTGCATGAGAATGTACATTTTTAATGCATATCTTTTGTATTTTTAAGTCACTAGTTCTTCAATCCAGCTGTCATTTCCAATTCCAATTCCAGTCTTGATTTGATTGCCTCAAATCTTTGAGACGGAGCAAAAGGATATACTACTTGAACAATTGCATATTTTAATCAACTGACTCGGTTTGGAACTGTGATTTTCCATGGGATAAAGTATATCATTGGAAAAAGAAAAACTACATGAACAGTTGCAGATTTTGTGTAACTGTCCAAAACAATTATGTAAGTAGTTAAACGTTTCCTTCAACCCAAGAAACAGTGACATCTCGTGTAGACAGGAACAATAAGGTGATGATTGTTGGTCCACCATACCAAAAACTCCAGAACTGCCATGCTAGAAAGGCCACACAAACACAATTGCAATTAATTAGCATGCCTTCTAATAAATATGAAATCATTCTCCATCTGATGATGTATTCTTCAGACAGCTTAGGGGTGGCAGCTGACTCGAGGATAAAACTTCTGACAACTGAGGAAGAGGCAGTCTCTTCACTATTTGGAAGAAATGATAGCACAGAAGTAAAGGTTGTTAAATCTCCTGAATCTGCACGTATGCTTATTTGCGCATGGTCCTTCCTGAAAATAATAACGTGCTGGAGTGTGAGAACTGCCGCGAAATACAAGTATCAGTTTACAGACATTGTTTCTCGTTGCAGGTTCAGTTTTGAGCATGGGCACTTAGCAGCTTCTGTTCCGAGGAATCCCAAGCTCACCTAGTTGAGAGATTCTGTGGCTGATCACTATTAGGTGGAACCTATCAAGGATCATGAGGGTCCATAGCGCGTTTGCAATGTCCCTGTTACACGCCCTGTGGGGAGAAGGGATGCCATTGACCCAGCGTGGTAAAAGAGGTGCCTCCTCTGGAGCCACAAATCTACCTTCACGATAGCCACCCTAGGAAGCATCAGATGACACAGAACATGATCCAATCAGATCAATCAAGTGACCCATATTCCTTGGTCAAGGCTGATGAAATACGAGCAGGACGGCCAAAGACTCCATCTTTCTTCCCAGAGCAGTCTGAGACTTGAAAAAAGCTAGATTGAAATGAAAAACGAAAAAGGAAAGGAAAAGGAGCTCTTCCGACTGTATGGTACTTCAATCCGGAAATGAGAAGATGGCTGTCCTTCCCGAAGCCTGGTTTTAAGAGAAAATGTCCAGCATAATTTGAAAGGAGAAACCATGAAGACTCCTCTGATAAAATGACTACCTGGTATAGCTGCAGCCAATGTAATTTTGGTATAATATTTCTTCCGTTTCTGTAAATAAAAAAAATAGCGCCGCAGCATGTACCCTTTATAATTTATTCTTAAAAAAAAAGGCAAAAATACGTCATGAATTTTGCCCCAATTACGAAAGACACTACTTTGAAAAAAAATAGCCAAAACATCGTGCTCAAATTACAAAAGATATTTGTTAAAGGTGATGAGCCTCACACTGCAGACCGAACTAGGACAAACTGGGGCACTCTGCCATTCAAATTGAAGGTATAACCCCTTAAGCATAATCCGTTTTTTATCCCCAAATACCACACTAGGAAAAAATTTACCAATAATGTAATATTTTACAATGAGAGAAAAACCTTTATATATCCTAACAAATTAACAAAAACTTAAAATTTGCCCGTGGCAAATATGATACATATTAAAAGTAAGCCCGATATAATCGATGGCCAGCATGGCTCATTACTAAATATTATAACAAAGTTTGCTTGCCCATTTGATTTATGAACTACAGGGAATTTCATATGGCTCGATTGCCCTATAAGAACCCTTACAAAGTAGAACGTAAAAAGGCACCATTTTTATGCTGCTGTGGCATTCAGCTACACAAGAAAACTGCGCTGTCCATAGGATCCGACTTCATAACCTCCAGTGGATAAATCATTCATAATGCACAGTAAAACTTTACCGTCCTTAGGATTCGACTTCAAGACCTTGAGTGGATATATCATTCATAAAGCTCTGCCACAGAATTTTGCGAGAAAACCCCATCTAAACCCAAAACCAAAGAAGCATTAGAACTCACAAAACTCCCTTTCAAAGGAGAACGCCCATCCAAAGAACCACGTGTCGAACATCACTTAACCAAATGAAAGGAATGTAAAACCCTCAACCCAAATAAAAACTAGATGTCCGTCTCATCATTTCAGCTTCCCAGTAATAGGCCAAGGCAAAGTAACGGTCTTTACACAAAAGCAATGCAAGCAACTGCTGCTACCGGAAAATGAAGGGAAGGTGACAGGATTTGAGTGCTGACCTGCTCATAGATTACGCTCCGCCCAATTCGGTTTTGTCCAGTAACTGAAGCTACACAATAGTTCGTAAGTCCTTTCTATGGATTTTTATGTTTCGCTTTCAAGGGGCGCGCATAAAGGAATTTTGTATAGACTTTTGAGATCCGACGCATTTCAAATTCGGGAGGTAACGGGGATCGTGGCACCTCTTAATAGATCCGTTCGCTGATGTGTTTAGTAAATTTCTTTGGGTTTTTTTGGACCGGGTAAATAGACCGTTTTCTTTTCATTTTATTTTTTTAATGGGGGAAAATTATTTTGTTTACAGAGGGAAAATTTATCATAATTTAGTTCTCAAACTATTACTAGGGTATTTATCGAGCGTACTTTTATTTAAGGAAAATCATACCACCTGGAATTATTTGTTGTTAAGGAAAATCATACTACCTGGAATTATTTGTTGTTGCTCTGTCTCTGGTTTTTGGGTCATTAACGTGTTTCGGACATTAACGTGTTTCGAAAGACATTAACGTGTTTCGGAAGACACACTGGTGCGTCTGGTTTTTGGGTCATTAACTTCTTTCAGTAGACAAACTGGTTCTTGGGTCATTAACCTGGTTTTTGGGTGATGCGTCTGGTTTTTAGGTCATTAACTTCTTTTTAACGTGTTTCGAAAGACATTAACGTGTTTCGGAAGACACACTGGTGCATCTGGTTTTTGGGTCATTAACTTCTTTCAGTAGACAAACTGGTTCTTGGGTCATTAACCTGGTTTTTGGGTGATGCGTCTGGTTTTTGGGTCATTAACTTCTTTCAGTAGACAAACTGGTTCTTGGGTCATTAACCTATTTCCGAAGACAAACTCTCACCAATAACAAAAAGTTTCAGGGCATACTCCACACCTTCTATCCTTTGGGAGAATAATAATTGGAATATATAGAATTGGGTTTAATTAGATTTACCTTGGTTGGAAGGAATGTTTGTAATCCTCCAGGACCAATGTCGATTCAATTCCTGCAAGTGACGTGATAAACTTTGATATAATGAATAGAATATGTATAGTGACATGATAAACTTTGATATAATGAATATAATATGTATTTCCTCATATGGAATATATAATATAATGAATAGAATATGTATAGTGACATGATAAACTTTGATATAATGAATATAATATGTATTTCCTCATATGGAATATATAATATACACGTTAATTGGGGTTACCTGGTAGTTGAGAGGAAGGAATGGAATCCTCCCAATTTCAATTCCTGCAAGTGACGTGATAAACTTTGATATGATGAATAGAATATGTATTTCCTCATATGGAATATGTTCCTACAAGTAACGTGATAAAATTTGATATAGTGAATAGAATATGTATTTCCTCATATAGAATATATAATATACACGTTAACTGGGGCTATCCTAGATGGTTGAGAGGAAGAAACTAATCCTCAGCACTGAAATTCAATTCTAGCAAATGACATGATGAATGTTGAAAATATTGATGGTATAAGTATATTTTATATTTTTCATATGGAATATACAATTATACATGTGAGAATATATATATAATAATAAGTTTATTGATATAATATAATCTAAATTAATTTAATTAAAATTAAAATAATGGTTAGCATCTTTATTAGGGAGTTTTATGTTTTTGACATATACACTAAGGCATATTTTTTAATAGTTTATGAAGTACATTGGTAAGAATGAATTTAAGGTGGTTACAATTCTCCCTCAATAAAGTTTTTGATGAAATACATACCCACTATGAGACATTGACCCCACCTACCCTATAATTTTCAAACTCATGAAATACATACCCACTATGAGACATTGACCCCACCTACCCTATAATTTTCAAACTCTCTATAGTACAGTGTGTCCATAGTGAAGATTTCATCCGAAGACAATGACCCCTCTCGTTGAACAACTAAACCCATGTAGGATCACATGAAAATGGTTTGTGACAATAGTTTTTATTGAATTTTCTACAAGGATGAACAGTAGAGGCTAATTTTTTTATCTGATAATTACTTCATAATGGTTTCCAATCAATTTGTATTCTGTCATTTATATCATTGAGCAATTATAGACAAATAAATCTCAACAATAATGTAATGAAAGCAATAAGATCATAAATAGATAGCCATGGACAATAGAGACAACAAATTTACCTTGGAAACCCCAACCTTGGGAAAAACCCAGCAACTTTTCTTCTAGGAGAAATTTGTTCTTCAACAATATTTACAATTCCAAGAATATTCTACAAATTGTGCCAAAATCCAAGTTTATTCATTAGTCAAACTTGGTCAAAATTACAACTTAGTAAATGTTGGTCAAACCTTCAAAATAGTCAATTCTGGTCAGCTTTTCGTCCTGGTCAACCTATCCCCTATGGTCAAATTTGGACTTGTGGTCAATTTTGATGTGTGGTTGACTTCCTACGGTCAACCTGTGGTTAAATAGTCTCTCTCTATGGTCAAACCCAGCCGTCTTTTGTGGTCAAACTTGGATAGATTCTTGGTCAATAGAGTTAAATTCTCAGTCAAACAGAGCAAGTCAAAACTCGATCAAATGGCAACTTCTATGACTTGGTCAAACTTTAGATGTTCTTCTTGATTTCGCCCGTGTGAATAGAAGAGAATGTGATAATCTGAATTGGTCAAGCAGTGGAAGTCAAATTGTGTATTTATACTTGTTAAATGGGTGAATTTGACCGAGGGTCACACCCTTTCATGGTGGAGCCAACTTGACCATTTGGGGCTTAAATGAAAACCAAAAATATAAATTTTCATTTTTCATTTTCATAATTTTCCTTAACCAAATTGGGAGGCCTTTGAGCATGCGGGAATACCTCCTAATGCTACACAACAATCAACACTCCCTTGTAACGAGGGAGGTTTTCTCCTTGGTTGCAACAAATTTCCCCTTTAGTTGAATTTCTCCATCCTTAAAGAAAAGTTCATGAGCTTGTCATGTTGATGCATGTCTATAGATAACTCCATTCTGGAGTGGGCAATGTAACTCCTCATATGCACGTGAGTATCCAAGGCTTTTGGCCAAAGTCCTTTATGGCTCCTTAGGAAAATGTATCAATCTCTTATGGCCAAAGTCCTTTATGACCTAGTCAGGTCCTTTTGGAAGCCAAGTCCTTTTGGCTTCTCATGAGAGAATTTGTCTTTGAACTATTCACCTTTCTAGTCAAAGTCCTTTATGGCCTAGCCAAGTCCTTCTGGCTTCTTAGGAGAAGATTTGTCCAATCCTATAATTTGTCTGGGTCATTCACCTCTGGTCAAAGTCATTTATGACCCAGCCAAGTCCTTATGGCTTCTCAGGTGAGTGTATACTATAATTGTCCATGTAATTGTCTTGGGCCATTCACCTCTACAGTCAAAATCCTTTATGACCTAGTCAAGTCCTGTTGGCTTCAAAGGTGAATGTATCCATCTCCCTTTGGTCAAAGTCCTTTATGACATAGCCAAAGTCCTTTATAGCTTCAGGAGATGGTTTGCCCAATCCTGCAAAGACCTCATCATGAGCAAAAACTGAATGAGCATGAGCAAAATTATCCGACACATGATCTTGAGATGGAAATGACCATCCATGAATTGAAGATGTGGAGGCGCTATCTTCTTAGCAAGAGGTTTGTATTGATGAGCGATCATAGTGGATTGAGATACTTGTTTGACCAACAGAATATGAATGCCAGACAAGCTAGACGGTTGGCCACAATTAGTGAGTTTGACTTTGAGATATGGTACATCAAGAGTAAGGAGAACATGGTTGCATACGCTCTTAGTAGGAGAGTACAGGTGAATCATATAGCATTTATGAGTTCTTACAAGATAGAATTACAGGATCAAATCTTACAGGTAGGACAACAAGATAGCAAGTACATGGAGCTTATGCACAGGGTGCAGCAGGGTACAGGTGATCAAGTTTGGTCAAATTTAGGAACATGATCTATATGTGAATGATAATGAGCTCAAGAAGACTGTCTTGCGAGAGTTTCATGCAAAACCATATTCAGTGCACCCAGGATACCATAAGACATTAACAACAGTGAAGAATTTTTATCATTGGACGAAGTTGAAGAAGGACGTGGCAGCATTTGTGGCTCAATGTTTGGATTGTCAGCAAGTGAAAGCAAATGTAAGCATCCAAGTGGACCACTACAGTCGATTCTGATTCCAGAGTAGAAATGGGAGGTCATTTCCATGGATTTCATCACAAGTTTGTTGAGGACATCTAGACAACATGATTCCATCATGGTTGTGCTAGACATGTTGAAAAAGGTAGCACATTTCATTCCAGTAAAATCTATGTATTCAGCTAGTGATGTGGCATGGGTACATCAGAGATGCAGTAAGGTTGCACGGAGTTCCAAGGAAGATTGTGTCAAACAGGTATGCTAAATTCACTTCCAAGTTTTGGAAGGAGTTGTTTGCAGGTTTGGGGACTGAGTTGGCCTTCAACACAACTTATCATCCACAAACAGATGGACATACAAAGAGGGTCAATAGGATATTGGAAGACATGTTGAGGGTGTATGTGATGCATCAGCAAAGGAGATGGGACGAGTACATTCCATTGGTTGAGTTTGCTTATAACAATGGGTATCAAGAGTCACTGATGATGAGTCTGTTTGAGGCACTATATGGGCAGAGTTGTAATACTCCCATCAGTTGGAGTGATCCAGTTAACATGGTGTTTAGTAGACCGGATATGTTGGCAGAGATGGAACAGGAAATGCAAGTGATCAAGAAGAATATAAAGGTAGCACAGGATAGAAAGAAAAGTTATGCAGATCAGAACAGGATGTTTAAGTGTTTCAAGTTGGGGAACAGGTGTATTTGCACATCAGGCCAAAGAAGAGCTCCTTAAGGATTGGATCATGTGCCAAGCTCGCACCTCAGTTTTGTGGACCTTTCGAGATTCTTGAAAGGATTGGACAAATAGCCTATCGACTTGCACTGCCTTTGACAATGAAAGTCCATGATGTTTTCCATGTGTCATTGCTTAAGAAGTATGTTAAAGATGTTAATCATGTGATTGATTGGTCTGTATTGCAAGTGGATAGAGATGGAGAATTCCAACTGGAACCTTGGTGTATATTGCAAAAAATATGTTCACGCTCTGGAACCGAGCAATCAAGTAGGTTAAAGTGCAGTGGGAGCACTTTGGGCCTAATGAAGCTACATGGGAGATGGAAAATCAGATGTGGGTTATGTTTTGGTGTGATGTTTTGGTATATGTACATATGTATATGGATGTAAATACTGCCATGAGTTGTGCTATAAAGCTCCAATCAGTGGTATGGGTGTCATGTCGTTATGGTTGTCATGTTGTTATGTTGTTATGTTGTTATGTTGTCGTGTTGGTTTGCTTCTAAACAAGTTGATCATAGTAAATACTGCATCGAGCTAAATTATAAAGCTCCATGGGTAGTATTTTTGCTTCTCAACAGTATTGTTGGTTGTAGATGTCATTGAACACCGAGGACAGTGTTCCCCTAAGGGGGAGGGTTCTGTAGCAGCCCTTGTTAAAATTCCATGTAATAAAGTTAATAAAGGCAAATAATAAGCAAGTTCATGGGACACATATTCCAAGCTGAATGTTGGGCAAAACATCCTAATGTTGGTGTTCATTTGATTTATTATGGCTAAGGAAATTGGCAAAGGCAAAGGCTTTAGAAAGGCATGAGGCATTAATTGGCATTTTATTTATGAAAATAATGGAAATTAGGAGAAAAGGAAGGTGAAATGTCGCATGTTACATGTCAAGAGGAAAATGAAGGAAAATAATAGAAAATTGAAGCAAATAAATGCCTCATTAATAAAAAGGCTCTTGAGGATCAGTTGGTACATTTTTGTCAGTTCATTTTTGGAGCTCTCTCTCTCTCATACTCTTGGACACTTAGAGCATTCTTGGAGCATTCTAGCACTGAATTAAAGAAAGCAAAGGAAGGAAAAAGAAGGCAAAGGGAAGCAAAGATCAAGCAAGGAAGAGTAAGATCAAGCAGCTCCATCGGGATAACTACAAGTATCGAGTTGCATGCATGATTCCGTTGTTATCTTTGGCATGCATGGTACATGAATGTGTGTTTTTGGTTCTCTTGATGTCATTTGCAAGGGTTTTTCCAAGTGTGTCAGTGTTTTTCAACCTTGCCTTTCCATTTCTGAATAGTCATGGTGTGATGGAGTTCTCTTGTTTTGGTTGAGTTGGATTGTCATATGGACTCAAAGCTGAGTGGGGTGACCTCAGGATTATTCACAAGGCCTAGGAATCCCGGGATGGGATACATGATATAGCATGGATGTGAACACCTCGATTAAGCCTAGTAATCCCTTGACTGGTGAATGGTGGGATACACAGTAAATCTTAGTGGTGAATACCCTTGATTAGGCCTAGGAATCGCTTGACTAGTAATGGCAGGATACACGGTAAATCCCAAAGGGTAGTGACCTCGTAGGCCTAGGAATCCCTTGACCGGTAATGGCAGGATACACGGTAAAGCCAAGAGATTGAGACATACAAATTTCTCACAGTTTAGGTGGAGAGATACGAAGGCATCCATGCATGTTTAGGGCATAGTGATCTAGTGGGGATTGTGGTAAATCCTGGTTCTATTTATAAGGGTTGAGGTGGTTTGGCCTCCGGAAGCCCTGATTGGTTTTGTTGTAAGTCCCACATTCATGCTTGGAATATGGCATTGGGGTGATTGGCTGAAAGAAATATTTGGTTAAGCTAATCTATGGTTGGGTGGTTCGTGGAAGTCCCAGACCTAATTGGATTATGCATTCATTAATAAGAGCTCTTTATCCTTGGTATTTCATGTGTAAATGTACTGGTTCATATGTGATTTTTTATGGTTGTTATATCATTGTTATTTTTGTTGGCTATATGTTGGTTATAATATGTTTTATGGCAGACTTAATGTATGACTCTCATCATGTTTTGATTGGCAAATGAATGTACAATGAATATATGACCTAATATATATGATAATGCAACTATTGTGATAAGGAAACAATGCTTCTTTATGAATCTCAGATAAGTATGAGACCCCTATGCTTAGATCTGTTATTATGACCCGTAGATTACATATTTGTGACATGTTTGACGAAATCCATGTCATGGCTAGTAGGGGTAAGATCAAGTACTTGTACAGTTGATTGCATTAGTAGCCTTATTGCATTGTTATTAATCATTTCTGAAAGTTTCATGAAGTTCTGAGCAATTGCCTGAGTCTGGGCCTTGAAAAAGTGGCACAAACTTTGGGGTCACTAGCTCAGAACTGGCTGGAAAATTCCACAGTTGTTGGCATTCCTTGTTGTGGGAGCGACTCGAAGGCCTCATTCGCATACATGGATTGTCATAGGAGTTGTTGAGGGTCCAGATCAGTGAAATGTCACGTTGTCTCAGCGGTTGGTCACCTGGAAGGGTTGGTTGGCTCTTGAAGGTTTTGTAGCTTGTGTGGAAGGTCATAATGGTATTTTTTGTCAGTTCCACTTCCTTAATTTTACATGGGGAGTTGAATCACATCATAGTAGCCTCTCATCACATGTTTACCCCAACAAACCAGTTAACTTGGGTAAATGTGGGAGGAGGGTGCTACACATGATGGGGCCAACTTGACCACTCAGGGCCTACATGAAGCCAAAAAGTACAAATTTTATTTTTTCATTCTTATAATTTTCCTTGGACAAGTTGGGAGGCCTTTTGGCATGCGAGAATACTTCTTTATGCTACACAAAATCAACAGTTTTCACGACCAATTACAGTACACTCTGTGCATTTGCAAATCATCATAGAAGCTTGCCATGTATTTCTCTGTACTACCAACCTTACAGTTCTCGAATGTGAAATCTAGTAGTTATACCTAGATCCATTCATCGCTAAGCAATTATGGTGTTCTATTTGGCAATGTTCAACAATACTTAGCACTAAGAAATTGAAAAGCACTTAATCTTCACACGAGTTTAACGTAGGATGGTGGAGATTAAAAAAAAGACGACAAATCAATGTATTTACATTATTCAATCTAGAACCTTCCATCCACTTCTAATATATATCCACCTATATTGAACAATTATGTTAAAACAATCACCTTAATTAATTGTAGCAATCTAACTAATAAATGAAATGGTTTTTTGACCGGAATCAACAATACAATTTCTAACAAGATTGAGATTTTTTTGTTATTTAAAATGCACTTTTGAGTGCATAACTCGATTTAGCACCCAAAAAAATCCCCAAGGCATTTGAATATCGAAGATTAAATCATTTAAACGTATGGTTTTTAAACATTTCTAATGGATTTTGGGTAAAATTGACCAAAAAAGGTGCCCATAAAAGACCCATTTCGTCTATTAGTTAGATTATGCAAAATTAATTTAGTTATGACCAACTTAATGACCATTTTGCTATTTTATGTTTTAGATTTATATATAACCAAAATCACTCACATCACAATCAAGAAAGATAATATATTAAAAATAAATTTAAATAATAATAATAATAATTAGACAATGACCAACGATTAAAAAAACAACCCCTGATGGGGGTGATTGGACAGTGGTACAAGTGGCACTAGAGCGACCCTTGGGATCTGCTCCGACTCCACGCGCTTCATAACTTCACACGCATGCAAACTCAATGCATTCAATACACAAGTACGTGGGAGCTCCTACCGTGTTTAAAATTGCAGGCTGGTCGCGGAGGAAGTTTAGTGTGGAAGCTTGGGAGATGTGTTTTGGTAAGCAGGGAGTGTGGGTTTGTATCCATGGTGGGTCCTCGGGATTTCGATTGTGGCTGAGAGGCATTGTGGGGGATCAAGGCCCTGTGGTGTGGTTTGGGGGTCATTGCTTGCTTTTCCCTTGGGACCTGGGGATGCGAACAAGGGCGGAGCTGAGCCACCACCAAGATTTGGCCCGTCGCTGGTTCGAGCAGAAGGAATTTGTCTCGTCGGGCCTTCTTGCCTACGTGTGGGATAAGGAGCGTGAGTCTCTTTGTCTCTCTGTATGGTGTTTAGTATAAAATTCTACCCATCTAGTGGCACTCGGGAAACAATTAGTGGGTTCTGAGCGGTCGCTCTCTGGAATTGCTTGGTGTAAAAGGCTTCCCTCGTGGTGATTGGTGTGTCTACTGTGTGCAACTATGGATTGAATTGTGCTTGCGGAAGAGGTGAAGGTCATTCGGTGTGGGTCGTGACTTGTTTGTCTTATTTCGGTCAAAGGGTGGTGAACGGTGTGTGGGTTAAGGAGTTTGAGCCTCCCAGTTTTGTATGGTGGTTTACTCAAAACCTTGCCCATCTGGTGGTGCTCGGGTGTCAATTTGTGGGATTTGTGTGGTTGTCCTCTGGAATTGTGTGGTGTAAATCCGACCTTGGTGTGACTGGGGCGCATATTGTGTGCCTTTATGGGTTGAAGTGTGCTTGGGGTGGGTGGCAAAGGGGGTGCAAGCCACCCAGTGTGGTTAGCAGCTTGTTTATCCCAACCTTGCAGGAGGGTGGTGACCGATCCGATGCAATAGTCTCCTCAGGGGCGTTTCAGCAACCCAGGTATCGGTTATTGTTATTGCAGGTGTCCTTATTTTTGGGGAGCCTTCCCCTTTGCTCTAGTTAATTTGCCTCTTCTCTCAATTCCCCGTCAACGGGGTCTGCCCTGTCGTGGGGGCGGGCAACAGCGGCCAGAGAGGCGTCCCGGTCCTAGACATAGTTTATCCTCAACCAATTCTGGTAGCTGGGACACTGAGGAAACAAATACTATATCTCCAGTTCGTTCACATAGCCAATTGGTAGCTCTAGTTACTCTAGAATCTCTTGCAGCGCAAATTCGTCAAATCCAAATCAATATGGATATCCTTCGAGATCACAGGAATGAGACTATGGCCTATTTCCTGGACATCCAGTATAACCATAATGAGATATTCGAGCAACTGGACAGTCTCTACCATGAGCATCAGCGTATGAATGACCACCTTCGTAGTCTGGGAGCAAGGGTGGAGCATATTGACTTCCATATCCATGATCGTGTTGGTTTCTTCTCTTCTCCTCCTATACTTCCTCCTCACCCACCACCCCGATATGCAATTGTCGATTATGGTTTTCTTTTTGTTTATGTCAGTTATGCTTAGGCTTGAACACCCTCTGGAAATAAGGTATGTTAATTGTCCTTTTTGGTATGTCCCAACCCACACTCTCAAAAAGTATGGTCGAAATGAGAGAGTGGAGGTTGCGATGATGATATTTGTAAGTTGTATTTTATTGAAAATCTAATGAA
>APFE030872561.1:39678-57300 GCA_000404065.3 Pinus taeda
GCCCTGAGTGTTGGTTCAAATGGTCAAGTCCTCGTTCTTAAAACACCTTTCTTATTGAGAGGTCATGGGTTCAGTTCTTTTGACACTCTTGGGGTCAGGCTCTATGGTTGAGCCGACACAAAGTGATCCCTTCAGGTGGATGTGCCTGGTACAAATATTCCATGGACATAGTGGTCACCGATCTCCAGTGTCTATGAACCACATAGGAAAAAAATATAAAAAGAAATAGATAATATATAATATATATATATATAATATATATATATATATATTAATAAATATATAATCTATATAGTGGTATAAGTATATAATAATATGTATGAATAATATGTAATAGTAAATGAATTTTTAAAAATAATATATATGCGACTTATTAAAATAAGTATTTAAGTGTTGGGACAATTGAGTGGCTCAGACACGGTGGTTCTGCAATTGTTTATACTCATGCCGGAACTCAACATCACTTATTAAGACTATGAAGCATGCATTGGCGCTATCCCTTGTGAGCTTATGACTAGTTCATCTCCCGAAGGTCTTTAATGGCAGAAGACACAAATTATGAAACAAGGACTTGTCCATTTAGCCCTTTAGAAATCTACAGTCTCCCTTGCTAATCAAGTAAAAATACCAGAACCTATGCCCGTGACTAGCATCACACAAAAGAGTACAAGTCCATAAGGACAAATTTCCGTCATGCCTGTGACTTGGAGGCAGTTTTATGCCCATCCAAAGGATATAAAACAAATTCCTGCAGCTCCTGCGTCAATCTCATCCTCGATAAAGGGAACAAGGCTCTCTCGACTCTATGCTTTGGATAGAGTGAAGATGCTGGTTCGAGCAAAAGGAATTTGTCTCATTGGGCCTTCTTGCCTACGTGTGGGATAAGGAGTGTGAGTCTTTTTGTCTCTCTGTATGGTGTTTAGTATAAAACTCTACCCATCTAGTGGCACTCGGGAAACAATTAGTGGGTTCTGAGTGGCCGCTCTTTGGAATTGCTTGGTGTAAGGCTTCCCTCGTGGTGATTGGTGTGTCTACTGTGTGCAACTATGGATTGAATTGCGCTTGCGGAAGAGGTGAAGGCCATTCGGTGTGGGCCATGACTTATTTGTCTTATTTTGGTCAAATGGTGGTGAACGGTGTGTGGGTTAAGGAGTTTGAGCCTCCCCATTTTGTATGGTGGTTTACTCAAAACCTTTCCCATTTGGTGGTGCTCGGGTGTCAATTTGTGGGATTTGTGTGGTTGTCCTCTGGAATTGTGTGGTGTAAATCCGACCTTGGTGTGACTGGGGCGCATATTGTGTGCTTTTACGGGTTGAAGTGTGCTTGGGGTGGGTGGCAGAGGGGGTGCAAGCCACCCAGTGTGGTTAGCAACTTGTTTATCCCAACCTTGCAGGAGGGTGGTGACCGATCTGATGCAATAGTCTCCTCGGGGGTGTTTCAGCAACCCAGGTATCGGTTATTGTTATTGCAGGTGTCCTTCTTTTTGGGGAGCCTTCCCCTTTGCTCTAGTTAATTTGCCTCTTCTCTCAATTCCCCGTCAACGGGGTCTGCCCCGTCATGGGGGCGGGCAACAGCGGCCAGAGAGGCATCCCGGTCCTGGACATAGTTTATCCTCAACCAATTCTGGTAGCTGGGACACTGAGGAAACAAATACTATATCTCCAGTTCGTTCACATAGCCAATTGGTAGTTCTAGTTACTCTAGAATCTCTTGCAGCGCAGCTTCGTCAAATCCAAATCAATATGGATATCCTTCAAGATCACAGGAATGAGACTATGGCCTATTTCTTGGACATCCAGTATAACCATAATGAGATATTGGAGCAACTGGACAGTCTCTACCATGAGCATCAGCGTATGAATGACCACCTTCGTAGTCTGGGAGCAAGGGTGGAGCATATTGACTTCCATATCCATGATCGTGTTGGTTTCTTCTCTTCTCCTCCCGTACTTCCTCCTCACCCACCACCCTGATATGCAACTGTCGATTGTTGTTTTATTTTTGTTTATGTCAGTTATGCTTAGGCTTGAACGCCCTCCGGAAATAATGTATGTTAATTGTCCTTTTTGGTATGTCCCAACCCACACTCTCAAAAAGTATGGTCGAAATGAGAGAGTGGAGGCTGTGATGATGATATTTGTAAGTTGTATTTTATTGAAAATCTAATGAAAGCATTTTTGACCGATAAAAAAAAAAAAGATAAAAAAAAAAACAAACAAACAACGTAATTAAAACAATCATCTATATCTAAAATTGCTTCAAACTAAAATAATGAGCAGTTCTCGTGATAAATTATTAAATATCTGAAAATAATAAAAAAATAAATGTGTGTGTGTGACTTAGCCCTGAGTGTTGGTTCAAATGGTCAAGTCCTCGTTCTTAAAACACCTTTCTTATTGAGAGGTCATGGGTTCAGTTCTTTTGACACTCTTGGGGTCAGGCTCTATGGTTGAGCCGACACAAAGTGATCCCTTCAGGTGGATGTGCCTGGTACAAATATTCCATGGACATAGTGGTCACCGATCTCCAGTGTCTATGAACCACATAGGAAAAAAATATTAAAATAATTATATAATATATATATTAATATATATTAATATATATATATATATTAAAAATAAATATATATGCGACTTATTAAAATAAGTATTTAAGTGTTGGGACGATTGAGTGGCTGACACAATTGGGTGTTATCCTCTCCAATCAGTTTCAAATCCAGGGGGGGGCATCTTTGGCTCATTGTGATAAGGCTCTAGGAGTAGGCTCCCCCACCCTAGCGGAGTCTCTGCTCTTGTTAAGTCATAAATTCATGGTATATTTGAATTATGGACTAGTTGGCCACTAGGTTTGATCTTGGGCCTTGCCTTGATTACTCCAATAATATACCAATTCACCATAGTAAAAAAACAAAAAATGCTCACTCCTTTAAATATTAAAATTAATTATACTATGGTTCAAAAAAATAATATACTAAATATAAATTTAATATATAGACTAATTAACACTCAATAAAAAATAATTGCCATCTTATTTTATAATTTGCATTAACTCAATAATTTAAAATTAAATTGTCCACAGGGCCTTGGATAGAATAATGATAAGGGCTCCCTGTGAGCCATTGCAAAGGGACTTGACCATGGCTCAGACACAGTGGTTCTGCAATTGTTTATACTCATGCCGGAACTCAACATCACTTATTAAGACTATGAAGCATGCATTGGCGCTATCCCTTGTGAGCTAACGACTAGTTCATCTCCTGAAGGTCTTTAATGGCAGAAGACACAAAATATGAAACAAGGACTTGTCCATTTAGTCCTTTAGAAATCTACAGTCTCCCTTGATAATCAAGTAAAAATACCAGAACCTATGCCTATAACTAGCATCACACAAAAGAGTACAAGTCCATAAGGACAAATTTCCATCATGCCTGTGACTTGGAGACAATTTTATGCCCATCCAAAGGATATAAAACAAATTCCTGCAGCTCCTGCGGCAATCTCATCCTCGATAAAGGGAACAAGGCTCTCTCGACTCTATGCTTTGGATAGAGTGAAGACACTGACCCAAACTAAGGGTTTGCATTATGGGAAGACCGAGAGCAACAAGCGTATGAAAATGAAAAAGTTAAATGCCCAACAAGGAGAGAGGGATCTCCAATACGCTACCACAAATTGTATGCAGTGAAGAGAAAGCTTATTATCAAAAACAAGTTCATGTTTTACCATTCAGGAATGATCACCCTAATATAATACAACTCTAGTTGAACACCATGACTATAATTAGCCATTCAAAACAGGGATTTACCACATCATTCCAGCACAGAGACGACATACAAAATATAACATCCAGCCTTGAGGGATTCAACAATAATACATAAAGAGTAGAGATGCAACTTGGTGCGAAGTAAAGGAATATAGAATCAAGTTATTCAAACTCACGAAACAATGCCATCCACAACACCGAACACATTCACTCTAGCTTGAACTCTTGCTGGCATGGAATTATAAACCCAGAACCAGGGTATACAATACTGAAGACATGGAGGACATCACCATGCAAAGTTACAGGTCAAAAGGATAAAAGAGGAGGCATTAGAGAAATTTTGAGGTTTAAAATGGGCCTCCTAGGTAACATTGTAATAAGATAAGATTACCTCATTAGGTTTTGGGAAAAAATAAAAATTGATTTTTCAACACCAATCACATTTTTTCATGTATTTTACATTTTTTGTGTATTAGGGTCCATCAAAGATATGCAACATGGGTACTCTTTGGATGCAAAATTAATTTTTCATCCAACGAGTGCCCTCGAAATTTGAATAAAATCGTAGAGAGATAAGTTGAAAATACAAGTTGAAAAAGTAGCTTTTCATTTTTTAAATATTTTTACCTTTTTACTCCAAAAATGGGGAATCATCCCCCATGGTTGACATCATCACATTGAATCCTATTGGTTCTTATAAAGTTGATTTTTTTTTACATTTTTTTTTAGGTCCATTTTGGACCTCAATTTTTTTCTAATGAATCCTCAATTTCACTGCATTGCAACATAAGCAATGTTAGTGCAAGCTTGAAATCCCTTTAGTCATCATATTACAATAAAGAAAAATGCACAGGTTAAACATTGTTGTAACATAGTCAATATTCTTTACACACTATTCCACTGCCTTCAACCATTAACACAACACATTAGTCACTCCTATAAATAATAATAATAATAATAATGCAGACATGCCTCCTGCAGTGATAACACCATCTCAACTAGGAATGCAAACGTGTTTTATTGTGAATAACAAGCATAAGGTCACTTATCTTAAGTAGCGCATAAATATTCCAACTAAGAGTGACACGCTAACTCTCCACCCCACTGTAGACAAGTTACAACCATTATTACTTGTAGTTGTCACCCCGAGCAATATTCCAAAGCTTGAGGTTGAGTGCTTTCAGAGGGATGCCTTCAATGACTGCACAATTGAACCAGAACACCACCAACTCACCCTGTATTCATTCTCAAGGCAAGCCGCTACATTTTTTTGTGATTCTTATGCCCAACCCATTTCGATAGAGAACTTAAATTGGTTTATGGCTCTCTTTGGCATCCATCAACACAATTTGAGCTACTACCTTTTTGCCTCTTCTTCAGTAGTTCTAAAAATGCCACTTTCTCTGCCTCTTCTGCAACTTCTTCTTGCCAGGAGGTTTGATCCCTCTGTCTATGTTGGTTTTGTGTCTGCTCCTTGATCCCCCTCTAGAGCGCATGTATCACAGGTTCAATAACCTCTCTCTTTTCTCTTGGCCAAGTGCCTTCTTTTCCACAATGCTGCAACAATCCCTCCTCATGAATAGTGCAACCCAGGCTGCCTTAATGTTTTATGTCTTGTTCTTACTTGCTATGGGGTTAAAGGACACCTTTCCCTATCCCTTTTCTACCAATTAATTTATGGCACAATCAACCCACTCAACCAACGAGGACTGATATTTAAAACAACAATTCCCTTAAGCAACCTCTTGCCTCAAGCAATGGAATATGTGTCCCTCTCTCAACCTTTTAAATAATTATAATTATTTACAAGAGAGAAAATTTTAGCCAAGGGATATTACAAGGATAAACAATTGGGTTGTTACAAACTCCTCCCCCTTGGGCGAACACCGTCCTTGGTGTTCAATGACATGTATATAATGAAACGCACTTGAAAAGCAAACATATTGTTTCCTAGAGCTTTATAGACTCGACTCTTTACAACATTTACAATGTTCATGCATTTGCGTCATCCAAAAAACAAGATGTATTAAACATCAAGTTAGAATTCAACCATATCATAAAAGTATGATACACATTAAGTCATAATTCAGTCGTTTGTCATTGATCCTCTTTGTAGCCTTCAGATGCCTTAGGTGTATCCAAACCGAGTTGGATTGTTCTTTTCTAGTGTTTTTATGTTGAGCCCTTCGTTCCCTCGGCGAAGAGTTTTAGCCCATTGTTTTTCGGCACACCGCCAATGTGCTTCTGACTCTAATCAACTATGCTCAGGACTAAGAACCCCAATTTATTTTCCAGCCTTCCCTTCTCTGCTTCTCACTCCCTCGAGCGATCCATCCCTTGGCAAGACTTCCTTGCATCAGGAGTTTAAATCCATGGCATATATGTACCTCCAAAACCATCAGACAAGTCATAACATGCGTCATGGTGATCAATGGGCACCATTGAGTACCAGTGTCCCACAATGGCTTTGTTCTTAAAATGTTTAACTCTAGCATATTGTTGCCATTCCACCTTGCGATCAACTTCATTCATTTGAACGGGCAATCCCATATCCATTCCTACATCATGGGCACACAGACTTCGTGAGACTCGTCATAAGGAGAATGTGGTAATTTTAAGTCATACCTCATTGGTAGTTTATTCATGGGGTAAACTCGGAATTCTACCTTAATTTTTGTCACGACAAAACCAAGTTAGCTCATAACCCAAACCATCATAAATCAAAATATTGAGTTTAGATTCATAATTTAAAAGTTCAGAACTCAATGAAATATTGATACTTATCTTAATTTGCTCTTTGTTGCTTCCTTTACACACATTAGATTGGTATCCCATCCCGACAAGCATCCTTTAGCATTTTCCTCTTCCCGTACACACAATGGATTGGAAGTTAGCCCGAAAAGCACCTAGTGCCTTATCTTTTCTTTGACCATGTACACACACTAGATTGGTTTCCAATCCTGACAAGAACCTAGTGCCTTCTCTTCTCTTTGACCATGTACACACACTAAATTGGTTGCCAATATCGACAAGCACCTAGTGCCTTCTCTTCTCTTTGGCCATGTACACACACTAGATCGGTTGCCAAGTCTAGAAAGCACCTATCTCCTTCTCTTATCTTCTCTTCGATTTCAATTTTACTAATTGGTTCATTGGCCCCAAGGCAAGCACATAGTAAAAAATAAATATACATAAGCCCAATCGCTACCTTGTGAATATGGGCACTACCAAACTAGTAGTTACTACCAACCAAGTAGTATTTTGTTGACAGGAATATCAATGTATTCCACATCTTCGTAGGCCAAGGCAATCCCATACTCGCTTTTTCCATACACATTATGCAACATAAGGGCCTAAACAATCCCATACCTACTTTCCCCAAAACATTACAAAACACATGCACATATACATAGTGTACCAGAACACATACACTTGATACACACAGTGAATTCACATGTACAACACAACACATTTACAACATAAATAAAATAATATGATATGTACACAATAATGTTGAAAATCCAGAGACCACATTGTCTCCATCCACAGACACCAAGAAACACTAACTCTAGTGTCTTTCTCCGCATTTCACAGATCATACTATTTTCATTTTGTTGTTATATCCTTCAACATTCCCTGATCATAATATAAAATGGGCATAATTTGTAAATCATGTTCACATGATATTAAAATTAGAGATCATTCAAGGCTACTTTCGCCCTCTTGGTTCCTCATTAACCATGAACCTTTTTATGCCATTCACATATGCATTAAATAAGTTTAAATAACCCCTTTTCCATAAGAAGAGCATCTGACAAAACCCCATTAGACAAAATAGAATTTTCATATTTGTATACAAAGATTGACATGATCATGGGAATTTCACACACACACACACACACACACATATATATAGAGAGAGAGTTAAGGTCAGAGAACTTCCCTTGTGCCATTCCCATGGTTGTGATGCCATTGTTCGTCATTCCCCATAGACTAGTCGTCCATTTGGCCATCATGTTGTTGTCGCGTCCAGGAGTAAATCTTGAATATGTTTTAGCATTGGCCTTTTTCCATCCCATCTGCCCAGCTTGAAGTTCCTCATTGCTTGGAGTGATCACTATTCTTTCCCATTACATTGAACTCTCTTTAGCTCTCTTTCACCAAAGATTCATGGCTTCTCTGCCACCTTCAATCAATTTGACTCAAGGCCCTAAGTTCAAAGTATGTAAATCAAAGGCCTGTCATAATATCAATAGGAAATGCAAGAGGTAAAATAAGAGGTAACACCACAAAAGAATAAAATCCATTATTATAATCACAGAGGAAACCACACACAAAATAACATGGTCATGTACAAATCTAAAGTTAAAATGATGTCAGTCATGAAAACAATAAATTAAAACCACCAATTATAGGCATTATCATAAAAAAGTCTCCAAAATCAATTTATGTCCCCATGAATCTAGGGTTCATGGCACTTCGAGGCATCACAAAGGTTCACATAAGTATACATGTACATATGCATATTCATATACCACAGTAGCTAAAGACTCTTTATAAGGTTAACAAGAAATTTGAAGTCTTATATTTCCCAAATTTCATAGGGGATATTTCCAATACATATATGTGTGTGTCAAGGATCTTGAGGGAGTGCCCCCTCTTCCTTCTCGGTATCCTACATTGTTGATTGGTGTCCATGTGGCTCGTGGGGGCTAATTATTGATTGTTGATTGGTGTCCATGTGGCCTATGGGGACAATCCTTTTTCAGATGTTCTTCTCCATAACACCAACAAGAGAGTATCTTCTTCTCCTTTTCAATCTCATGAGGCCTTTTCCTACCAGTGCCATTTTTCCTTTTCGAGGATTCATCTTGGTATGTCATCTCTCGCAATTGCTTTTGTAGCACAACATTCCACTGAGACAATTCTTGCTATTTCCTGGTGAGTTTTCTAAGTTTTTCCCTACAGATATTCAACTTATCTTCCAAGTCTTTGAGCTCAACCTCCAAATTCCTGAAGGTTCTCTTCCTTTGGAGGGATGTCGCTCTTTCTCATTCTCAATGGACTTGGTCCATATCTTGATGCACCGTGCCATGGTACATGTTTCCTTTCGCTGGTGTTGAGTCTTGATATGTGTTGCCACACACACACAACTATTAGTGCATTAAGAAATATAGACGAATATACCAGTTGCCTTGCCTTGTTGTATGAAGTACGCTGCCCTACAACTGAACAAATTTATTAATTTACATATTAGTCACATGCCTCAAGATCCAAGACATAAAGAAGCACATTTTATTTTCAGCATAAGTTTTCAGAAAACCTCAATTGCTACATGTACATGCACATATAAACTTTTCTATAACCATGCTTTCCTTGTCAATTGCAACTAAGATTAGAATCATCATCATTAATTTCATTTAGTCTCTTTTACCGAGACCAAATAACAATTTAATTCCAGCCTTTGTACCAAGGCTAGTAATCAAGGCATCTGTGATCTTGAGGGGAGTAATTTGAAACAATTTATTGTACTCTCATTTCCCCTGCATAATCATGCCCTTACTAGATTAAAGTTCAACCTTACTTATTATCAAACCCTTTACCGAGATCATCATCCCTAAACAAAGAATCAAACTTTCCACCCAAGGCTATAACAACATCATTAACAAATTCAACCATGTCCTCATTATTTGAGTTGTATAACTTAGTAAGGGAATCCTCATCATGTGAAATGATCCCTGAAGTCTAATAGGTCAAGACAAACTCTATTATAGCAGTCTCATCATCGATGCCACATTCTTCAACTGCTTTATGCTAGGGGTATAACCCATATGGGAAATTTGGATATTTATTGAAGAGGATGAGGAATGCAAGATACTTTATGACAATTCAAGATAAACTCTAATACTGCAGTCTTGAAAGTCATTTACCGACCATAAACTTATGGCATCTTGTCATCTTGTGCTTATTACTCTCCATATTTATGAAAGTACCATGCATATGCAGACATTTTCCCAATCATTGCACTTATAAAAATTCTCAAGCACAGTGCCAACCCAACACTTATTTGCACGGGCAAGAAATCCCCCTACCTTTTACCTTCATGTTTCCACAATCAATACCAATGAACAACCACTAATCTCCTCATGTTCTAGTAGGGCTACGAGTCCTTTAACCACAAGGTCTATAGAAGTCCCTTGCTCTCAAGCTATCCCAATTCAATTACTTAACATGGTTGCCCCTTTTCGTAGTGAGATATAACCTTCACAGGACTCTACCAATCCTTTTTTCACATGTCACATCCCATTCCTTAAATAAGTAAGGCATTAACCAAGAAAAACAAGCATTCATAAGGTAGGACATAACATCAACATATAGGAAACAATCAACCTCCACTAAGGTTCTTAGCCTCCTACAACATGCAAACCATGGGATTTCCACATTGCAACCAACATATAATACATATTGCCATCGTCCACTAGACCAAGTAGTGTTATATAGATTATCCATTACATAAGGATTCTTCCCCAAATTTGTCAAACTTCCTAAACATAATTGTTCCAAGAATACAAGGTCACCTCTTCTAACCAATGGTGATGGTATGAGACAAGTAATCACTGCCCTATAGGCAGTTATGCAAAAGAAAAGACAACTTCCAAGGCCACAACCACCAGTTGTTCAGCCTTCAAGGTGCCAAATAGCAATAGCATGCATTGTCAAGGCATTGGTCACAATGACACATTGAACATCATTGTAGTTAGTGTGCAACATAGATCAAATTCTATGAGTAAGATACCATCATGCTCATGTTCAATTATTATGCTTAGAGTTGAGTCCCTCCCTAGATCCTAAGATTCATGCATTAGTACCATGCTACATAACTAGATCATGAGGTAGGCATATCAATCTTGCATATAATGCATCAGTCATAGATAAAATTTTAGCACCTAAACACTTTTTTAGTTAATTTTCTAAAAATCATTAGGAAACCTCTTTGTAGAATTCTACTGTCACCTACCCACGATAGAGCCCATCTAGTACAAGTGTTGAACTCATATGCTTTGATACCACCATGTCACAACCCCCTCCTAATCCTCACCATAACAACGATTAAGAGGAGGTGGTTACTACATTGACCTAAGTTCCAAGGTGTCGTTATGGAAATGGGATCTATTTTTTTTTTTTTCAACTTATGTAAAACCTTAATTTGACTCGCCGTTGATTTGAGCTCCTCGAGACAATTCCAGTGATATAAAACTTTACCTCAATCAAGCCTTCGGATCATAATATGTGACCATTGAAGTTCTGCAAATAAAAGAGCATCGCCTCATCAACCTGGCCACATGGATATATCCCTTGGTTATCCTCCCAACGCCACTTGCCGATGGCTTGTTAGTTATTGACCCGTTCATGGGTTTGGGGTCCACACCTCGTGCTATGATTTAACACAAACCTTACACACACACACATATGATATAGACCACTTAATGGGTTGTTAGTTGTCAGGAAAATTCATGTCTCCTGGGCTCTATTACCCGGCCCTTGTAATCACGCATTCATCGTTTTTCTTTGGGGTTGACCCATTTGTGGGTCCATGGAAATCCAATGGATGGCTTAGGTGCGAGTGTATTCCACTGCAGCCCGAATCACATCATCCTGCTCCTCTTTAAAGTGCACTCCTTTGGATTCCCTCTGGGGAGAGTTTACTGGTACGAGTACCCATGGGGACCTCACGCTATGATCCTTAGCCAAGCACCATATCCTCCTCTACCAACTCCTCCTGGGCTTAGGTGTAATGTGGGTCCACCCTTTTTTGTGTGCCCTTGCTTGTGATTTGTCCCATGATTTTTTATCATGCCTACAACTCTAGTGGTCCCACTCATGCCATGTTAGCTCGACCCTTATCAAACTAAATTTTCCCTTTGAGTGACTTACCGTGGGCTTATAGGATGCGACCACTCTAGGCTTATGTCATCCTAGGCCCTTGCTTAGTCTTCGATCTCCTCTTATTCAATATTGGTTTCTCATTCACCGACATTACATTGCGTTAAGCCTATAGTCTTATGACTATTAATCTGGTTTGGAAGCCATCCCTTGCTCAATTTGATACATCCCATGATGGCCATGGAAAAATGATTTAAATGGGTTAATTATAAGGCCTATGCTTGAGCCATTGTGAAGGGACTAAACCATGACTCAACCACGATGGTTTTGCAATTGTTTATACTCACGACATAACTCAACATCGCTTATTAAGACTATGAAGCATGCACTAATGTTATCCCTTCTGATCTTATGACTAGTTCATCTCATGAAGGCATTTAATGGTAGGAGACACATAATATGAAAGAGAGACTTGCCCATTAATTCCTTCAGAGAGTTCCCTTGATAATTGAGTAAACATACTAGAACCTATGCATGTGACTAACATCACACAAAAGAGTACAAGTCCATAAGGACAAATTTCCATCAGGATTGTGACTTGGAGGCAGTTTCATGCTCATCCAAAGGGTATAAAATCAATCCCTCCAGATCCTGAGGTGATCTCATGCTCAACAAAGGGAACAAGGCTCTCTCGGCTCTATGATTTGGAAAGAGTGAAGACATCGACCCAAACTGAGGGTTTGTGTTATGGGAAGACCAAGAGGAACATTTTTATAAAATTGAACAAGTTAACAGGCTATCGAGGAGAGAAGGATCTCCAATATGATACCCCAAACTGTATCCAGTGAAGAGCAGAGATGCAACTTGATGTGAAGTACAAGAATATAGAATCAAGTTATTCAAGCTCATGAAACAATGCCATCCACAACACCGAACATGTTCACTATAGCTTGAACTCTTATTAGCATGGAATTATAACTCTAGAACTAGGGTATACAATATTGAAGACATGGAGGACACCACCATTCAAAGTTACAGATCAATAAGGATAAAAGAGGAATCCTCAATTTCACCACATTGCAAAATAAGAAATGCTAATGCAAGCTTGAAATCCATGTAGTAATCATATTACAATAAAGAAAAATGCTCATGCTACACATTGTTGTAACATAGTCAATATTTTTTACAGACTATTATAGTGCCTTCAAGAATTAACACAACACATTAATCATTCATGTAAATAATATAATGCAGACATTATTCCTGTAGTAATAACACCATCTCAACCAGGAATGCAAACATATTTTATTGTAAATAACAAGCATAAGAAAACTTATCTTAAGCAATGTAGAAATGTTCTGATTGAGAGTGGGACTTTAAATCTCCACCTAACCGTAGACAAGCTACAACCATCATTACTTGTACCTGTCACCCCCGAGCCAAGTTCCAAAGTTTGAGGTGGAATGCTTTTAGAGGGAAGCCTTCAACGAATGCACAGTTGAACCAAAACTCCACCAAGTCACCCTACCTTCATTCTCAAGGCAAGCCACTAGTTTTTTTGTGATGCTTATGCCTGGCCCATTTCAATAGATCTCTTCAACTAGTTTATGGCTCTCTTAAGCGACCAACAATGTAGTTCGAGTTGCTCCCTTTCTACCTCTTCTACAACTTCTTATTGAGAAATCTAGGGCATTAGCATTAGGTGATTTATCTTCTATTAGTGACTACTTGTGAATGCTTCTTACTTATTTAGATTAGGATCTTCTTCATGTTATATTATTAGTGTTCTTCTTCATCAAATAGTAACCAATGCATGAACATAAATACACAAGAGACACATGTTGATTTCTAAGTCTATCCATTAGAAATCCTTCATGTTACTGATTTATTCCTACCTACTTGTTCTGTTAATTAACAAGTTATTTACCATGTAAATACTAGAAATAAATACAAGTACATGCTCAACACATTACAAATCATCAACTAAAGGAAACAAAACAAGCAGACAAGTGACACCGTTGTTTTTGGACCAATGTCCCTAGAAAAACCCAATGCGGGAAAACCGGTGCAGCTATCTGAGGGTTTTATTATTATGCAGTTTTTTAATACAATCTAGGTGCCAAAACTGGCTCACCCAATAGAATATAATCTTGGCAGTAGTACCTCTCAGTCGAAGACAGATGTTCAGGCTGAAACCCTGGATAATCACTCCAACAGCTTCACAGCTCCAATCTGCCCCATGAAACCCCAACGTTAGCCTATAGGGACAGTGTTAGCCCTTTCTGGCCCAGCGTTTGCCCAATGTGACTCTGTCTTGGCCTGCGTAAGCCTCCGGAGGCATTGCATCAACCCTATGGCCCTCGGCATCAACCCTATGGCCCTCGGCATCACCCACGCTAGCCCTCTGAGGCACTGCGCAGCTCCTAGTTGCCTCTGCGTGAGCCCTGGCTAGCTCTACGTGAACCCCTGGTTGGTTCTGCTTCACTCACTCTCGGCTACTGCGCTGATCCTCCTAGTGCTATCTTTGTCTCTCTGCTTCTGTATTCACTACCCCTCAACTGCAACTCTGATCACTCTCTCGACTTCCTCAGCAAACCCAGCCCTAGAAAGCCGAAACCTTGATCAACTCTGTGTTTTCTCCAAGTGAACCTCAAGCCTCCTCTTATACTTTTATCGTTGACAAATCAACGACTGAGATTAAGTCCCTAATCAAAAGCTAAGATTAGATATGGCTTGATCCATGAATTTTGGACCATTCTAACACAATTTTATATTAATTCACATTAATATTTTATTTTCCTTAAGTTTAGACTTAGGGACTCCATTAAGAATATTAATTATTTTAATATCTCCCAAACTGTTTAGAACATGCCCAAACCGTTTCTGGTTATTGGAGATTTCATGTGCCTTAGTCTAACCACCAATTTTCATGGCTAGAGCACATTCAATGCTACCCCAAATCAACACTCCCTCTTAGCGAGGACTTTGCTCTAGCAATACTTCTCACTGAGTATCACCCTGATCATCTGGCATCGGTCCCTGTGCTGATGCTAGGCCTGCTACCCATCATCTGCACTGATGCATCCTATACTACTACCCATGGCCCTACCACTGCCACTGCTGCATCTGTACGACAACTCCCTCTGCATCCGTGCTGCTGTCCATGGCCCTGCCACTGCCACTATTGCATCTACGCTACAACCCCTCTCATCATGTTGCATCATGTTGCCCATTGCACTATCACTACTAACTATTGCACTTCAAATCAGTTACTGAGAAGTAAGTAACTGATCTCCCAAGCTAGAAATACTCCTGATGTTGAAGCTCCCTCTGTCACTGACAAGTGCTCCCTCTCTGACCTCTACGCTGCTACATCAACTATGTGCATCTCGCACTGCTGCCTCACGTTGTCTTGGGACTCCTGCACTATAGATCCCTCTGTCACTCCATCCACATCCGTCTCTACTTACATCCGCCAGTACTGCTAGTCCTCTTCGAGGCTCCCGTAGCAAGGTCTAATCCTCGAGGTTGGCTACCTCGAGGATCCTACCCCTCATCGCTTGTAGTCCATCTGACTATGGCTCGATGTCTCCCCAATTCTGCTCAAGTGGTGTGTGTGCACTCATGGCACAATCATCGTATGTCTCCACTTCTTTCTCTGCCCTTGCTGGCACAACCTTGGTCTCGGAGGCCTCTCCCTTACTCTTCTTCCTTGGACATTGGGTCACATAATGACCCAGCTCCCCATAGTGGAAGCATTTGACCTTGGAGAGGTCCTTCTTCTTCTATTTCTCTTGCTTTCCCTAAGATGTTAGGGCAACATCCACCTCCTCCTCCTTCTTGATTTCAATCCCCTTGCCGCTGCTTTCCACCTTTCTCATCCTTCTGATCTCTTCTTGGCGAAGAGCCGCCCACATTTCCTCCCAACCTAGAAGGGTTTTCCTGCCCATTATGCTCTGGACAAACACATCCTAGTCTTCTGAGACTGCGTTCAGGGTTGTTCTCACCATCAATTCTTGATCCAGCATGAATCCTATGGAAGTCAACTAATCCTGGATCTCTTTGAATCGACTGAGGAAGGGGTCGATCTGTTCTCCCTTCTACATCTTGTATGACTGTAGCTGATTTTCTAGTAACATCCTTCTCTACACAGAAGTATGCTGGTACAATTTCTTTAGGGCCTCCCACATCTCATTTGCCATGTCCTTCTCGGTAATATGTGGTACTACATGGTCCTTGACCCTGTCAAGAATGATACTCTTGGCCCTTGCTATTGCCTCCTCGTACTTGTCGTTATCAACTGGGTCAACTGGGATTGTTATCGCCCTCAAGGTGAAGTGCTTGACACAATTTCTGTCTAGAATGGATAATATTATGGCCTTCCAAACTACAGAGTTTGAGGCTCTATCTAGTCTGTCCTGGTCTTTACCCCGTTCACTACCATCTCGCTGCTCCTCTCCTTCCCTTCTGGAAGTTCTCGGTGTGACTCCCTCTGAGCCTTGGTTTCCCTCTTGGAAACCCCTCTACCAATGCCGAGATGCCCCCAATCCTATCTTTAGTGTAGCTGCACCACTAATCTGGATTTCTTGGATAGAAATCCTTGGTAGCAACTCCCTCCTCGTTGGCCTTGCCCTGTTAGGTACTATTCTGACTATAGTACCCCACCAGCTCCACTCTGCAACTTACCCATAGCCTCCTAAACCCCAACAAACTGAAGGTTACAACTCCTAAGCTCTGCATAATCAAGCACTGGCTGAAGTGCTCACCTAGCCAACTGCGTCAACCCTCCTGGTCTCTGTGTGGCTCTATGTGAGCCTTTTCTTCCCTCCTCAGTCTCTGTGCTGGCCTCTTCCTGGCTTAATCTTGATGATGCTGGCACTGCTTCACCCCTTCCTTGTTGCTACTCTGCTAGGAACAAATTTTGTCACTTGGGACAACTGTTTTTTCCTGTTGCTGCTTTGCTCGGCTGATGTCCTCAGCTCTCCTGTGATATGCAACCTCGCTATGATACCATGTTGGAATTTCTAAGTCTATCCATTAGAAACCCTTCATGTACTTTACTTATTTATTCCTACCTACTTGTTATGTTATTAACAAGTTATTTACCATGTAAATACTGGATATAAATATAAGTACATGCTCAACACTGTTAGACCAGGCAGTAACTCCTCAACCAAAAATTGATTCGTGTTTATCCTTTAGGTAGGTCTTCATTATATACATGAGGGAGATACTGTTCACTTCATCTCCCGATGACTGTTCATATTACTTATTTATCTATTTACATTATATTCACCCAATCATGAGGATTAGGTGTCAACATTCCCCCCCTTAATCTGAAGGGATGTTGGTGAGTCCAAACATCATTCTGAATCGTTCAAGCTTTTATCTTCCAAGCGCTTTGGTGAAGATGTCTGCAATTTGCTCAGTAGTGGAACAATGACGGAGATGGATTCTTTGGCCTCAACATGATGTCGAATCAGATGATAGTTAGTATTGATGTGCTTCGTTCGATCATGGAACTTTGGGTTCTTGGCCAACTTTATTGCAAAGGTATTGTCAATCATGAGTGGAGTTGATTGTAATTGTTTTACCTGCAAATATTCAAGAATTTTCCTGAGCCACACAATTTCTTTTATTGCTTCAGCTACTGCCACGTATTCTGCTTTTGTTGTGGAATCTGCTGGAACTGATTGTTTGCGTGATCTCCAGGAGACAGCTCCTGATCCAAGACTCATAGCATATCCTGAAGTAGATATCCCAATTTCTTTGTCTCCATCGAAGTCTGAATCGGAGTATCCAATCAAGCTGAAGTCGTCCACCTGTGTATACTTGATTCCAAAGTCTAGAGTTCCCTTCAAGTACCTTAGAATTCTTTTTGCAACAGACCAATGTCCCTCATAAGGCTTTTGCATAAACCTGGAGAGGATTCCAACAACAAACGAAATGTCTGGTCTGGTAGTAGTTAGGTAGTTG